>BGPR01018588.1:0-30616 GCA_013235015.1 Araneus ventricosus | reverse complement strand
AACAAAACAAAAAAAAAACTTTGGGACAATCTTTGGAGTCCAGCAATTCCATCCGGTCTTACCCGAGGCTGAAGAGCTAGACTTTCTGTGGAGAAAATCAGAGACGCTGGTTCACCAAACATCCGTGCCAGCCGCTTGATATGTTTGACTTAACAATTGTTCAATATTTGAATTGAAAGAAAAAACATAAATTCCAAATTAATATTAAAATTCAAATTAGGAAATCAGTATTGCTCTTGATTAAATAAAAATAATAATAAAGCAATTTTATAAGGTAAAAAAACACTAATGAAATGACAAAGCACTCTAAAACACAAGTACACTACAAAAATTTTCAATTGGCAATAAACATACCTCTGATATATGTCTTTGAAGAAACCTTTGTGTTTTTTACACCCACAACTCTAATTTTGGCTTCCTGGAAATAACTCAACTATTCTTCCCAATGGCCAATTGCAAACAGCCATATTATCTTCCTTATAATAACCAAATCACCTCAACATTATTCTGTCAAAACCATTTACCACGTTGCTAAATTACAAAGATAATCATTAGACCATCTTCCAAATAATTTCATTTTAGTTAATTTTTTGCCAAATTTCTTAATCTACATTCAGGAATTTCAAATAAATTGGTTCTACAATTGAATTAATTGGTCTCCTATAAGAAAATGAATGGAGTCATACTTAAAATCTCCCATGTTAGTAGTCAAAGGAACAAGAGGTCGGGAATTCAAGATACTATTTGTAAGTTGTCGAAGGAAATTCTTCAAAAGTTAATTTTGAATGGCTCCACAACCCTTTAAATGATGCTTGAATGATCTCCCACCCAGCCTCCCAAAGACCACCACCCCTGAAATTTAAATCTTGGTAAAGGGAATTTCCAGTCATCACCCCTCACTGGACAAATAACTAGATAAAACCCGTCTTCGCTCTTTTCACCATGCCATGTAGTTTTCTTCAATTTTATTACTCCCAACAAAATTAGTGGCATTGTCTGAAAGCGAGAGTATTTCCTCCTTTCTAGAGAAAAATCCTTTAAAGTTGCAACAAATGCTCTGCTGGATGTCAATTCAGTTGTTAAAGCTTCCCTAAATGAACACATTTCATCACAAACAAATAAAAGAGAAACATAGATCTTTGACACACCCTTTACGTTGATTTTGCGGTTTAATCGAAAATGGTCCAGTAAAAATCTACACTAGTACAGTTAAAGGGAAAATTGGCTGTAACTCTTTCCTGGGAAGAGCTCCCATTAATCCACAGACTACTGGTTTTGCTTTAAAGCAAGTCACGGAATATAAAGCAATTTCTGCACAAAGTGTTCTACCATTTAAAAGCCGTTTGTCGCAGTAATAGGATTGAGGTCCAAGAATGCAAATCATTCTATGTAATACTGCAACATTTCAAATGAGTTACTCTAGTTTAGAAGGCAATAGTAAATCTTGGGTATTTTCGCAATTCTCAACCTATTACCAAGTCTTCCTCCGAACCTTCGTACAAGACCGTTATAGTATCAAGAAAAGGGTATGATTTCAATTGACCTCCTTTACTAATTTCACCTTTTCTAAGAGAATTCATTCTAATAAAGTGCCTGTTTTGCATCTGCTTTAGTACAAACAATTGTAGATGTAATTCTTTAACTCACCAGACCTCTAATTTCCGTCTACCTTGTTTTACCACTTATGAACCGTAAATATAACTAGAATACGACTATTTTACAATAAGGTGCTACTAGATCAATTCAACCATTAGTAAAATAATTACCACCATCATCAGTACCACAGAAAACACTTAGAATACTTGGGCTCAATTTGTTCATTAGAAAAGTCATTTTGTATAATGATGAATGGAATGTCTCTTTGGATAGCTGTCATGCGTTACAAACTCAGGACCACCCACCCTGAGAGAACTGGAAAGTCTGTCCGATCCATGTTCCTCGCTGAGATCAAGTCAGTACAACCCTGTGAGGACACATGCCCACCGATCAACGCGTTTGTGAGTTTCACTTCTAAAACTCACATGTAAATGTTTTAGGTAACACGGGTTCCCTGTAACCAACACAGCATCGAACTGACCATAAAAAATGTCTTGTTATAATTCCAATTTGTGAGTGCAGAAATCACTCTAGTTACTAATTTTGCTAGTAAAGTACAGCTGGGAACAGTCTCTAGTTTCCTTGGAATAATAAAGTGTTTTATATGAGACTCTTGGATTTCTACTATTATCAATTTGATGGATGGCACGTCTTAGACCTGAGCGATTTGCATATACAGCTGCACCATAAGTTGCCCCACTGGCATCCGCAAAAGCATATTTCGATCAAGTTCGGTTTTGAAGCAATATACATCTGTCAACTTAAATGTCGTTTATATTTTGAAGAGCTGATGAAAATTGTAGCCACTCAGCTGTTTCTTTGCAGGAAGAGAGATCAACCCATTTTAGGTTCAGCAACCATAACTTGCAGAAATATCTTTGCTTCGTGACACTGACCCAAATTCCAAGTGGATCGAAAACACGAGCTACAGTACTAGACGTTTTGTCACACCAAACTCCTCACTTGCAACCTTGAAGCAAAAAAACAGTCCGTTTTAGACTTCAAACAACACCAGTGTCTTTAGCGTTTCCCTCTTGGATTGGAAAAAAAAAGGGATAAGATTTCTCCGTTTACTGCTAGTTCAAAGTAAAAGTATTACTACACCATTTGTGCATTGGCATCTTCCCAGCCACATATCAACTACCTCGTTGAGGTTTTGTGGTTTCCAAATCCATCAGAACCTGACAGCACGTCATCCATATACAGGTCGCTTTCTAAGACAGTTGCTGCTGCAGGGTATCTTTTTCTTCTCATCTATTGGTTGGGGCTGTTTTGTGAATAAGTTCCTTAGCTAAAAGGCGCACTTGCAGTCCCACATGTGACCGTTGCAAGCTCGTAAGTTTTTTTATTGGACCATTGTAAGAGTCCTTCCACAAAATTCTCTGAAGCTGCCTTTGTGATGGGTGAACCAATATCATCCTATACATTTTTTTTATCCGCTGTGAAGGCAAATGTGTTTTCTAATCTAACCATTATCGAGAACAAATCATCTTGTATAACCCTCCATTGTATTGGAATTGAAGTGAGCGAATTTCCCTGCAGTTGTTAGTGTAGACGCATTAAAAAACCACCTAAGGGGACTAGTTTTACTTTCTGGTCGAAAAACACCTAAATGAGGGAATACGATCCGCCTTTTCTCACCCTCTTTGATCTCATACATATGTCCCAACTCAAGATACTCATGCATAAAATTTGAATAAAGTGTTAAGAGTTTGTAGGTCTTTGACAAATCTATCTCATAATGAATTTAGTTTTTAAGTGCAATATGTCTCGATTTAACGGCAATCTGGATTTTCTTTCAAAGGTATCGATATATTCAAGTCTGATTTATTTCTGGAATGATTATTTTGAAAGTGTTCCTCGTATAAAATACTCTCTCTACTTTAGGTATATCACTTTCAACATTTTCAATCTCCCAAAATTACGGCGTTTGGTCCAAGTTAATTTCTGTTTTAGAAATCCGCAATGTATCACGTTCTCATTTCCTGGAATCCCTCCTGATACTACATGAACCCAAAACAGTATTTTTGTAGAGGAGATAGGAATTTGTATACTAATTTGACCTGTTTAAGCAATCTTACAAAACACTTCCACACCTAGAAGCATATCTACCTTTCAGGCACATTTAAATTTTTTTCTATCTGCTAACTTTATATTACTAAAATCTCCAATAGAACATCAAATTTATTAGAAGGTGTTAAACCTGCTGTAATTTTTAGGGACAACTAAAAAAGTTTTAAGCTTTGTAACTTTTGTTTCATTAGTGATCATAGCAGCAACTTGAGACTTAATTAAATCGAGGAATCATTTAAGCCTGATACTAAATATATTTTCTTTCTAATCCTGCACATTTTAACGCAATCTCGCTTTAAGAAGGACATCTGACTACCAGCGTTCAATAAGCAACGTAAACGTACAGCAATACGCAACTGAACGAAGCACAGGATTTCTTGTGCAGGCTTCTGCCTCGCCGATTTCCTGTGTATGTGAGGATTTGTTGTAACGCTGAGTTTAACGGTTGTCTCTAGAGAGAGCGTCCGTTATGAGTTTAATAAATTTACAGTTCGCTAAGATTTGAGTATTTTTGAGTCATGTTTGCTATCGACGCAACAATACTGTTAATACATAACTTTAACTTACAATGATTGGTTTCTTTGAAAATGAAGAGAGTTAAATACAAGAGAAGGAAACGACAGAGCCAATCAGCAGTGGTTGAATTTCCATAAATTACTATCGTTCGCCAACGCTTGCATCCAACACCCCCCCCCCCCTGCGAACGATACAAGTTTATTAATTAGAATAATCCAATCTTTATTGCAACAAAACATTAAATTTTCATAAGTAACAGGCTTGGTTGAAAAGTCAGAAACTAACCATATCCTATATCATCAGTTGGTACAAAAATTATCTGCATTTCGCCACCTGAAATTAAATCTTCAACAAACTGAAACCTTACATTCACATGTCTAATCTTAGATGAAGATTTTGCACAATTTTAGCAGCCGTTATCTGACTTTCTATCAGTAGAAATAATGCACGAGTCTATAAAAGAAATTAATTAAACTCTCAAAATATTTCGTTCCCATTGCACCCTTTGAGATATCTGATCTACAGCATGAAGTTCAGTCTCATAAGTTGATAAAAATACAGATCTTAGATCTAAGTAACTAAAGAACCGCCTAGCATTAAGGCACTACAAGGAAAACATACACTACCAAAAAACTGGAAAGAGAGTTAAATACAAGCCAGCGAAACGACAGCGCCAATCAGCAGAGGTTGAATTTGTTAAAAACGGCTATCGTTCGCCAACGCTTACATCGAACAGAAACTTCCATACATTTTGAGAATAAATTATTATATGTATGTAATATTTTATCCAAATGACTTTCACAACCATTTTAAGAATGGCTTTTTTCTTATTGGTATTAGTTTATACTGTTAACGTATTTCTTTGAAAATTCCTAATTTAAAACTTTATAATTCTTTCAAAACAATTATCAGCTATAATCCTATGTTTTGGTCGGATGCTAAATTAATCCAACTAAATTATATCAAATCAGAACATTTTACTAAAATTACCACTAATTTTAAACAAACACTTTATATATATAAATATATATATTTTTTAATGCAGCGTGTTGGTAGTGAATTTAATGCAATGTTATATATAGGCTGCTTTTAAATTAAAAGCGGTTTGTTTGACCTAAAAAAAATTCTCCGCTTCTTTCTTCCTTCTGGAAAAAGCAGACGTTGCATAGTTACTCAACTGACGACATCAATGCCTACAAGATACTCATTTTAAGATGAAATGGTATTAATGCTTGATTTTTATTGTTCAGGGAACGATATTTTGTGTAATTTAGTAAGGATATCGGAAATTTGAAGATTTTTCAGATTATTATTCAACTTGGAGATGTATCGAAAGCTTTAAATGTATAGAAACTCTGAATCTAAATTCAAGATTGGCGTAGTTAAAAATCGAAGCGTACAAAAGTTTCTTTTTTTTCTCCGAAGATAAGCGGACGTTTTCTTTCTGCGCTGATTAGCGATCGTAGCGCCAATTGCCGGTGAGTAGTAATCCGAGATTAAGAAGGCAAAACAAGGCCGAATCTTCTTAAGTTTAGACCTCCCCAGTGGCGTAGCTTCAACTTTTGTAGCCCGGGGAGAGCTTTCGGAATGCCGCCCTTTCTTTACAAGTTACATAAACCTCAAAATAAAGATATTAAATTCCAGGGGATTTGATAACGCAATTCTTCATTTCACGACCCTGATTTCTGCAGAATAGATTGTGAACTCTCTCGTCCAGCTCTTTTACATACCAGCAATTTGCCGAAAAATGGCGAAAAATATGAATTAGTTACAACTAGCCGCTCTCGCCACCCTCCGGGCGGGTTTGCGACCAGTCTTAAAGTTTTAAATACTACATGAAGATCAGCGGAACAGATCATAAAACCATAATAGATTTCATATTCTTTGCAGACAACATATTCCTTTAAAATTGTAAAATCTTTCAATAAACCTCATCTAGTTGTAATGTTTTGTATAAATATTTCACGAATTTCGGCCTGAAAGTCTTCAGATTCATAAATGCCGAAGAAAATCGCCCCAACTAAACAGTTACAATAGTTATTTTACAATATTTTTGACACGCCATTGTGATGGAACTGTTGGAATCTATATATTTAATATAATATGGTAAAAACCCCAGAGATTCGCCAACCCAAACCACCAGACCGATTTCGTTTTTTTTTTTTCATTTGAAAAGTTATGACGTCTAGATATGTCATCAATGGTCGTCTGTCCCCCCCCCCCTGCATTTTCGAACGAAATCGAAAAAACACTTTTTCTCTGATCATTGTCTATGGGTAAGCCTTGTAGAAATTCCCCAGCCCTAACCATCTAAGCGATTTCGACAGTTTTTATTTTATATGAAAGCTTGTGACGTCTCGATATGTCATCAAGGGTCGCCTGCCCCTACCACCCCCATTTTCGAACGAAATCGAGAAAACTCTTTCCCAATGTACATTGTATGTGGGGAAAAACCTTTCGGCAGTTCACCAGCGACAACAGTTCGACGGATTTCGACAATTTTTTTTTTAATTGAAAGGTTATTACGTCTAGATATGCCATACTGGATCGCCTGCCCCCACCAACCCCCATTTTCGAACGAAATCGAAAAAACATATAGAGAATGTATGGTGGAGACGTGTTTTTCCTATTTCGTTCAAAAATGAGGTTTTTCAATTACAGCTTGTATGGGGTTGGAAAACTTTTCTTATTTTGTTCTATGGTTGGAAAACGATACTCTCAAGGAAACCGATTGGCGCACCCTAATCTAATTTCTTGTTCCTCATCAAAAAATACCCCAAGATAATTTTGGTAAATTGACCATTGAAAGATCGGAAGATATTCGGCATTTTGTGTTCGCGATATAAAGGGGGCCGTCTCCATATTGAGATACTGAAGCTCGCTGCTTGTGTTTAAATGTCGGTGGTAGAATCTTAACTTTTTTTTTACAATCGATAAATTCTAGATATTGATATTTATAACAACCTCATCATTGCATCAACTTCATCATAACTAACGTAAATTAAAGGTACCTATCAAGTCAAGTCCAGACTCTAATTTCCAGCAATCTGTTTATCATTCAGTAGAAATGTATACAAGGTGACATTGTGGTGTAAGAGTAGCGCTAGTGGTTTTGAAGATTTTGCGACTCACTCAGAAATTGTATGAGTGTGATCAATAGTGATCTATCGCACATTCTGAGAAAATTTTAGACGTCAACAAAGAGCTATGGTGGTATTGAAACAATTATAATTCTATACTTCGGACGACTGCCTTATAACGTTGCCACATGTATTTCAACATATATTTTTTTTACCACTTTTTATGTTTAAGAAATATTTTTTTGAATTTTCCCATTACAGCGCCTTAAAATGACTGGCAATTTTTGAAAATGAGAATTAACAAAAGCACCATGTTTCTCAGATGAAGGATAATATCTGAAGTTAAGCCAACAAAATTTACATGTTGTTTGGCACGGCATATACCAGCGAGAGAGTGTAGAGTTTCAAACCGAAGTTTCGTAAACGATCGCAGCGCTTACCAACAAAGACCTGGGAAACTAAGAGAAAATAATTTCTGACTTCTCGACAGAAAACTCATCGCCATCTTGATATTCTTTAGCCATAAATGAACTATTCAAATACTTTGAAATAATAAAAGATATGCTTTATAAATTTTTACGAATTTTAATCAAGAATGTTTCAAACTGATTGATAAATTCGTAACATTTTAAAAATTTGTTTTTATTTTTGTAAATACGATAATGCACTTTTTCTATGCGATTACTCCAGCATTTTATTATGGAATGAATTTCATAAGGAATAATAATGCTATTTGGTGCAATAATCCCTTAAAAACTTTTGTACTTCTGTATTTTGATACATTTATTGCAGAGTAATATGACATGGTAATATTAATAATTTAAACGATGTTGTCACTTCTTTGGCCAGTGTTGGATTAAGCATTGTAGGGGACTTGAACGTTTCGGTAGCCCTTCCCGACTTACAGGGCAGATATTTTCCTATTGATTTTATATTTATATAAGTAATCACAAAAAACACCATTTAATTTTGAATCATCATCAAAAGAGTTGGTTTCAGTATCTCATGTATAAAAAAATGTAAAGTAACTTCGCTCAGTTTTGTAAAAAAAATTAGAAAATATTTTATCTCAATCTAAATACTTTAAAACAAAGTTTTCCAGGACTATTGACTTGTTGGTCAGTAAGTTAACTGACAAAAAAGTAGGCTGTATTGATCTGTAAACGTATGTGATAGCGTAAAAGATACTAAGCATAATGCTCCGAAATTTAAAAGATACTTGATTTTAATATGAATTAGTTTTTCTAAATTTGTAGATTAAATGAAAACACTAAATTTAATTGCCATACAAAATGCAAAATGCTTTAAGGGCCCCTGGGCAGTTGTCTATTTTATAATGCGGTATTGTTCATAGTTAAGCAGAATATCATCATACATAACATATGGCTAGAATAACTGCAATGACTGCATCTTTTTGAAGAAAATGTACTCTACTAGCAATAATATTTGATTACTTGACAAAACACCAGCTTCATTTTCATCCGCGTGTGCAAACGACATCTTATTTTAACACAATACTTTCATAGGCTGGAATTCTACCTGTAAATTCTATGATGCGACACACGTGCAGTAGCGTGGCGACAGGGGGGGGGGGGGGGCCAAGGGAGGTATAAATGTCCCGGGAGCCAGTTTTAGGGAGAGCCATTGATTCTAAACATTATTTTTTTATATTTCATTGCACCACCTGCATTCCCGTATTTAGAGACATTTGGCTCCTTTCCGGTTTTTATGGATGAAGGTGAGTATATTTTTTACAAAGAACAAAAACAAATAATAATGAAAAAAGAAACATACACTGAACAGAACAACATAAAAAACAAAATGAAAAAATAAAATACGTAGAGGGGAAAAAAAAAAGAGTCATAAGTAGCCGGAAGTGTGTGTCAGTCTGGAAGAATGCGTGCTCAATGAATATCTTCTACAATGAGATTGTTCTCATCACATATGAAGCGCATTAGTAGTCGAAGTCGGGATCTTGATAAGTTATTCGTGAGAATGCTTTCCAACCACTGTAATTTAAGTGACACCGTAGGAGTTTGGAAATGCCAGGAGAGGATAAACCGACATTTTGTGACAAAGTGCATTGGATCTCCTTTTCCTCCGCACGAGCAGTTGTCATGTGTTCGAAGATTTAAGCGATGAAGGTATGAAGGGAAGGGCCCGTGTCCTGTAAAGAACATTAGTTCTTCTCTATTTCATCCTACTGGCTTGTTTGAGACCCTAGGCACTATATCGTGTGTAGTGCGGCCAGTTTCTCCGTTATCCCAGTTGTCTTGCCAGATGCTTAAAGCAGCTGACCTTATCACAGATTTCAGGTAGGAAAGTGGCTTAGGAAGAAAGAAAGGGTCGCCATTTGTGATGGCTTCTTTGGCTAATTGGTCTGCATATTCATTGGCTAAATAACCAACGTGGGCTTTGAGCCATCTCAGGTGAATGTGATTATGGGAGAGCATTACTGCCTTTTATGGCATTTTTAAAGCAAATTGTGATAAGGAGGCGTAAAAATAATACCACGCCCAAAGACGTAATTTACCCTTGCTGAGCGATTGACGACGAATGGGTTAAAAAATCATATTATTCTCCGGACGCCACTTATTCTCGCTATGCCACTGACCATTATGAGGAAACGTTAATGCGTTTATGTCACTTTTTAAAGTGAAATGCAATGAAGGGGACAGAAAAACAAAGACCCGGTAGCCGTTTACACAAGCCACTGATTATGTTGGTGGGCGATAAAATCATATTATACAGCTTACCTTCACTACCTCACTGCAAGCATGATGCAAAATTTGTTTGAAATGCTCTACTGGGCAGAACATAAACCTAGATCTACCGAATTTGGCAACGGTTTTTCAAAATTTTAATTAGATTATTAATTAATTAAAATGCAAAATGTAATCGAAATATTTATCTTTTACCTCAATAATTTCGGAGCATATGATCGGAAAAAAATCCCAATTTTTACACCACTTTAAAATTCAAAAAATTAACTTACCAGTGACGTCAATTTTATTTCTACGCATTTTAATACAAAATCTTCCAAAATTGTGGAAATCGAAGAAAGATCGAGCAAAAATCAAATTAGCATCATTGTAAAGATGTATATACGTATGGGGTGTTTCAAAAAATGTTGCCAAACTTTAGGTCAGGCATACAGTAACAACTCGTTTTCTCAATAGAACGTAGGTTGGATATGTTAAGAGGATTCACTACAGGCGGCTTTTTTTCAGTGAATTAAGTGAAAGAAAAGTAAACGTCAAATGAAATGTATAAAGTTCAGTGGAATATAAATTTACAATAAGGCAATTTTTTGCCCGAACGTATTCTATCATAACGATGAACGCTTATTGAGATAAAATGTTAACTTCAAATTTAGTTTTCACCACTTCTTTTTAAAAACGACCATATAGATGGGATTTGAAGTTGTAGAACAATACTTTTATAATAGGACTTTCTTCCTCTCTTCGAATTAGGATTGATAGAACAGTACTTTTAGACATTCCTTGACTAAGTTGAATTTTCCTATGCAAATATCGATCTGAAATTTTTACAAGACATTCCATCTTATATAACACTTACTGCAGTAGAATTGCAAACATTTCGCTCAAATTAAAAAAAAAAAAATTTGAAAATGTCCTTTCTTTTTTAATTTACTCATAACCTAATTAATCTATCTGAACATTCGACCGCTCTTTTTATAGTTCTTTTATACCTTTAAACTTTCCTATTAAAATTTTCCTCTCAGATTAATAGCCTTTTATTTAAGTGCGAAAAATATATGTTTAAATTTTCCCTTACTACCTCCCCTTATCCTGTCCAATATCCGGGTACACGATGAAGTAGGATTTTTTGGTTGGCCAACCCAACAATTTAAAGCAATAAAAATGCTATAATGTATTTTTTGTACATTTTTATCCTTTTGAAGCAGTGGCGAATCCAGGATATGGATCTTGGTTGGTTGGGGGCTGAGGTATAAACAATTTTGTGTCGTCGTGACGAAAGTCAAACCTGATGGCTTATCTAAACCAAAACGCTTTAACATTACTCATCTGACAATAAGAATCATAAAGGACGCTACAATACTTTCGATAATTTAATAAAAAACACAATGAAAAAAATAGCAAAAACATGTTTTGACCGCGTCAACGTTACAAATAAGAGTGGAATGACTACAAAAGTGGAGAAATTTTTAAGCCTATCAAAAGCTAGGAAGAAATGGTGACACTTTTTTGAAAGGGAGATAAAGAAAAAACAGCTGCAGTGATTTTAAATAAAATAAAAAATTCTGCAGCCAATTCTGCTAACACCCCCCCCCCGCGGGGGGGGGCTTCAGCTTCATAGCTTCCCCCGAATTTGCCACTGTTTTGACGACAATTCGACTTTACTAAAATACGACTAAGACAACCCTGTCTATCATTTCTTCCGTTTGCATATGACTACAATAACTCTCAAACCGCAAAGCCTTAGACAAATTCAGTTTGGTACACTTTATTACTATACTCATAGATCTGCGCCAAATCTTGAGTCAAATCCATTAAAAAGGGGATTGAATGTCCATCTGTCTAGTCTTGCGTATTTGAATGCGATGACTCAAAAACGCAAAAAGCTAAACGAGTAAATTTTTGCATATGGTTTTTATATCAAAATTGGTTGTAGATCTGTATCTAATATTGCACTAAATCCTTCAAAGTATGAATTGTTTTCATGTCTGTTTGTATGTTAATACGATAGCTCAGAAGCTTATTTATTTAAAGAAAAGCACACTACAGAGAAAACTCCATTTACAGAGTGCTATAAATATACAACAAACACACAAAGAATAAAAGCCAATAAAAAATGCCCTAGAAAACAAAAAGATGAACACAGAGAATACACAAAATCATAAAACTTTTGCAAACGTATAAATAATTGAAAGCGAAAACACATAATCACAAAAGCACTAAAACACACTAGGATACTAAAAGTCTTTTTAAAAAAATTAAAAGACCATTTTCAAAAGGCAACGGTTAAAAAGTGAAATCACGCAAGTACCGAGTCTTCTGAAAACACACCAGGAGTTTAAAACGTAAATACACACTCGAGATAAAAAATAAATTGCAACACTTAAGATAAAAATAAATTAAAACACGGAGTCAAAAACAGAGTACAAAAATTAAAACCTATAAAAATCATTAAAAAATGGTCGATTACATAAGAACACGGAAAATCAAAACGCATAAAAGTCTAAAATGTTGTAAAAAGGCAAAATAAAACACATCATGTATTTAAAAGATGCAAACATTTCGATTTAAAAGCACCAAGAGACATATTAAAAATGTCAAGTTCATCAGAGAACTTGTTAATAATTTGGTATGCGATATTCGCACCAAAACTGTAGATCTCTCTCAAATTTGTACTTAGTTGTTCAACAGGAAAAGGTCCAAAATTGAATATTTTATTCTCTTCACTATATTTCAAAGATCAATGTAAAACTCACAATATTGTGTAAGTGTGAGAGAAAATCGAGGAGATATTATTCCCGCTGGCTTTTATTCTTATCTGAAAACGAAACTGAAAGACAATACGAAAATTACAATCAGTTTATATTTTAGTTGAGCCATCTTATTATGCCCGTTTTTTAAACATGATTATGTTTATAGTCTGAATTCTATCTATAAATTGGATGATGCGACATGATGCAAAAATCGTTCAAAATGGTCTACAGGGCAGACTGTTGTTTCTAGATCTAGCAAATTTGGCACGTAGTTACTTCGCGAGTAGTAAGTACTCACTAAAAAAAGAGTTTGCAGAATTTTAACTAGTTTTTTTAAGCAAACATCAATCGAAATGTAAACGCTTATCCGTAATAACTTCGGAACATATTATCGCACAAAAACTATTTTTACACCACTTTAAAATACACACAATTAACTTTTCAGTGATACCAATTTTATTTCCGTACAATTTTTTTCTGAATTTTAATACGTATTTAAAATATTTTAAAACAATAATTTTCATTGTTTTAATTACTGCTTTTATACACGCCCGCATTGTGACACTATTAAATATATTATTTGCGTGCACGTTATATTTGCTACAATTAAAAGTAACCTAAATTGAAGCAGGTTGCTTCTTTTCAAAATAATAGTTTTAATGTCTTTTAAATGGCATGGTAAACCTGGAGCTTAGGGTGCGCACTATTTTCTCGCCAATTTTCTTTGGCGGAATTTATTTGCCGTCGACAAACACTGCTTAGGATGCGGAGTGAGTTTTTTATAGGTCTCGTGCACATTCGATGCCTACTGCATCTCAAAACGAGAGATTGAGCTTGCAATGCCTTAGGCATTGTAAGTGTGCGCCGGGTAAAATTTTTTAACTTTAAAATACATCAGCGGCTTCGCTTTCAGCAAATTAGGCCCCTCGTAGCTTCGCTTTTTCATTGAGAAAGGAAACACACAGGGAAAGCATGAACACAGGAAAAACACGACGTCTGAAGACGATGAAACATAGCAAAGTAACCACTGTTTCCAAAAAATCATTCCTTGTTCGATATTTGGAAGCCATAATCAGCAACACAGAGAACATCAGGAAATTAAATAAACAAAAATCTTCAGAAGAGAAGCGAACGGTTATTGAAAAAAATCCTTTGGTAAATGATCAAGAATTCCAAATAAAGTATTATTCAAATTCTTACGCCGACCAATCAAATCGAAGAGAGCAGGCAGTTGACCAATGTAAACGAGGCGAAATTAAGGGTATGCGCCGTAGACCGGTAAGCAAATCATTGTCGGCGCATGCGCAAACGACGCCGAAAAAATTTTCAACTAGCATCCAAAACAAATGTCCTGGCACTCTCTCTCTTGGCGACAAACAATTGGCGAGCTTCAGAGAAACGAAGTGAGTATGCACCCTAAACTCCAGGCTAACCCCTAAAACATTTTCATACTATGATGTTTCGGACTAGAGGTTCGAATATCCTTTAAATCATTTTTACTGTTAGTACTTCTCTAAACGGTAGACCTCGCGACAAAAAAAAAATCTAAGATCTGCTTTTTATTGCTGTCTTTAAAGATTATTTCAGTGTCATTTATACCATTTTTAAGGTAACAAATGTAGAAGAGGAAGTGATAATTAATTGCATAAAATGTCATACTTAGGACCATGCATTGTGTGCTTGTAATAATTTGAGAATTAAAATATAGTTTTGCTTTAATTGTGCTGAAAGAATTGGTGGTCCAATCTATTCAAACTTTTTTCTTGATTAGACCGATGACACATTTTTTTAAATTTGCTTTTTCATAATTTAAAGTGTATTCCGTAAAATGTTAATTACACTGGTCCGAAGATAATCAAGAACAAAAAATTCTACTACTTATTTTTCATTAAAGTTACTTCTCCATTAGTGTACAATAAAATGTGTCCAGTTAGTCCGAATTCGACGACTCTCCCGTATGTAAAGGGAATGTTTTGTAGTAGTCAAAAAATTCGATCTCGAGTATTATCTGTCTGTGAACACGGTAACTCAAAAAACAAAACAAAATGTGTGTATGAAACTAGATATGCGAATTTTACAACATAAATCTTAGACCTGTATCAAATTTCGTACATCATCCACCAATGGGAAGTCTGTATTCCTGTGTATATGAACGCGATAACTCAAAAAAGCAAAAACTTAAATTTTTGACCAAATTTAGACTGCTGTCTGTCTGTAAACATAATATCTCAAAAATACAATGAGTTAGATAAATGAAATTGGGTACCAGGTATTTACTCCATAATTATATATCTACAAGAAATTTTGAATCCAATCTTTCAAAGTGAAGAGGTGCAACCCGATTCTCTTCAATAAAAGACGAAGCTAAACACAATGCGAAGGAAGTTCAGGGTTTAGAACAACTTGTGGATTTAAAATAATTTCATTAAATTGTTAAATGTGTATATCATATTTCTATTTTCTTATGACAAAAGAACTAATTTGTTTGTTGAACAGAAGCTGAATTCTTTGTGACAAAACTGAACAAAGGAGTATTAAATAACGACTGCTTACTGGAATCTTTTAATTTTGAGTATTTATTACATTAGTTTTGAATTTTATATTTCAGGGCTTCCTGACTATTGGAAGAGCCCCCAAGTGGGATAGTTTAAATCGACGACCCTACTTATGGGTCTTTTTTCTTGTTTGAATTGGCAGCAATCTTGCTTTGTGATATCAAGTGGTAATTACTTAAAAGTCAAAGAGTTATGTTATCAGTAATATGCTGATTTGCACTTGAGAAAATTCCCCATAAACATTCCGCAAAGAAGTGGTAGGTAAAGAATCTATTTGTACTAATTCGTATTGAGTAGTTTATATCAATTTTTGTGAAAAAACTTTTTCATGAAATATTACAAAAACATATAAAATAGTGTTTCGTAAGTGATTAATAGATAAACGATTGCTATTAATCTTGCATTATTCTGAAATTTTTTTCAGTATCCCAGTAAACGGATATTGTCAAGTACATTCGTCGATCCTTTACGATATCTTAAAAAAGATTAATTTCCTTAAATGTCAATAATTTCTTCGGTCTCGGAGAGCAGTTTGAATAAAACGCTAGCATTATGCTAAAAGTTGGTTTTATCTTAAAACTATAATTTTTTTTTCATTTTTCAAATTCGAAATCATTTTGATATGATATTAAACTATAAAACTTGAAATAAATCAAATTCAGGTATCTGACATTACAGTTAACAAATGTAATAATCAATGGTAATTGATTTATTCAATATCTATATGAAATTCACTAATTTATAATAGCAAGGAATCATCCATTATTGAACATTTTTGATAATTTTTCAAATTCTGTGGTGTTAATCCGTGTTTTGGTGACTATTACCTGTCTTGATGATAGAGGGCACTCGAACACAGTACAGATATGCCTTCTGCCTTAGAAAAGTAGACATAAATTTCATCTCATTTAACATTGCGTTATTTTTTAACAGGTGCGCTTTCGCGCATGTGTACGGAAACTCTGACGTTCACTGAAGTGAAACCAATCCCTATTGGCATGACAACAATGTAAGCAATAGTTTGGTATTAATTGTGTTTCTATATTGCTTTATATAACAAATTTTTAGAATAGATTATTTCCTATGACACAATGTTAATTTTGGAGCCCAAACCAAATAATTCTGAAATTACATCTTTTTCTCAGTAAATTGATTTGTTTCTTTAATACAGATATTAAAACAAATTTCGCACATCATTTAAACCATCAAAAAAGTCTTTGATTCTCATGTTTGTTGTGGATTATTTAAAAGACGTTAATGCACTACTTTTGACGTTAAATATTTTTAAACAAATTTTTAATTACATTTGCTCTTTCTCACGAAACATTCTTTCGAATTATGAAAGTTTTTTTTTTAATTTCGCAGGAAATAAGTTTTTTTGGTAAAATAAATATACTATTTCTTCAGAATTTATTAAAAACATATATAATAAATTCATTTTTATTCATTCTT
This sequence comes from Araneus ventricosus, assembly GCA_013235015.1. Taxonomy (NCBI): domain Eukaryota; kingdom Metazoa; phylum Arthropoda; class Arachnida; order Araneae; family Araneidae; genus Araneus; species Araneus ventricosus. Next base: position 13,871 of record BGPR01018588.1, on the reverse strand, counting down.
ATTCAAAAGACAGAATTTAAAAATTATTCAAAGAATGTGAGTTCTATTTAGAAGAATCATTTTGTGAAGGAAGAATTCAGAAAAATAGCACGTTTTCTTTCTAAATTTCTTTTTTCTTCAGCCACTACAACAAATTTAACACTTTTATTTGGTCAGTAAGCAGTAAGGTCTTATAATAAATGTCATATATTCAAAATAATGTCGCATGCATTTATTGAACAGACACAATAGGTACTGAAAGGTTTGGAAATATATAACATCTGTAACAAACAGTTTTTAAAATCCAGGCAGGTTAGTTAAATATAGAATTAAAGTATTCAATATGAAAAAGTGTAATGAAAAACCAAGTGTGACCAGTCATTGCACTAACTTTGTCTAAACAAAAAATAATGAAACACGGTGAATCCTAATTTAAATATACTGCATTTATTACGAATATTTCCATTTTATAAGAAATTTTACACATAAATATGTAGATAATTATAGCTCTCAAATAAGTTTTCTGAATCGACTAAAACATATGGAAACAATTTCATTCGAATGACTCGATAGTTCGCTTTTTCAGCACTGTAAGAAGAAAATATATGTTCTTAATTATTAATATCAAAGAACTGCTTCATCTTCGCCATATTATTTCCCGCAGCAAATCTATTTGTTGAACTGCGACGACCTCTCAAAAAAGAGTTAAAACGGCGGTATTTCGCGCATTTTTAAGCTGGGCATTCACGAGTAGCCAAATTCATCCCATTTGGCCCAAAGACCGGTTTATTTTCAACCAATTTAAGTCGATTGATTTAGCTTAAAAATTCAGCTTATTAGGCAGTAATTAGTAACTTATTAGGCAGCTTATTCACAAATGTTCTAAAGCTCACTACCGCCGCTTCGATTCCCCCTACTCCTCCTCCCCACACGGGGGATTTCTGCGTTCTAGAGAGAGCACCCTCTCCTCTCCACCCTGATTTCTCCAGTCTAATCGCAACTCGCATCCAGTTCCCCCCTCCCCACATACACACGTGTGATTTATTCCCCGCCTCGAAAAATCATATTTCATTTTTATGGCCATCTGCTCCATTGGAAAACCAATCTTATTTGGAATTCCAGTTTCGCAGTCTGCCTGCGCCAATTTTCATCGGGAATTCACCTTGACAAATGGGTTTGGCATCCTGTGTTCCAAAAAATGTGGAGTGGAACAGCGGTTAATGTCCAGCTTTAGATTTTCGCCGTATATCTGTGGATCTAAAGAACAGAAATGGCTGAAAGTTTGCACATCGGTATTTCGGTTATTCGATTAGTATCCAAATCTTTATGTGTTATACGCTAATTTTTAAGATTTAAATTTAAAAAATAATCAAAATTTTAAAACCTACTTTAAATTTGAAAAAATGCACATTTTTTATTTATGTACCCTAACAGTTTAATGTAAAGTAAGAATTATAACATAAGAAGAATTGATTTATAACACGTTGATATATGAGGGAAAAACGGCAACCTCCACATAACATTAGGATTCCTAAATTTCAAATGCCTGTAATTCGTCATCAGCTATTTTGAAATTGTAAAATTGTATATGTATTCGAGCAGACTTAATCTGGGGAATTTGAACTTGCATTCTAAACTGGGAATTGAAATTTGAAATGTCCAGTTAATACAGATTTTGATATAAAGAAGAGCCGTTGAATAAACAAAATCTTTTAGAATAATTTTCTTGGACGACAGAAATTTTAGTGTTAATATATGGTAAATAACCCCTGAATTACATGAAGCCTTCGGATGCTTTTTGATCGACTATGCTACAAGTTTAAATTTTAACTGATTAAAAATTATTCATTTATATTGATAAATTTTTTTAGGTTAATTTACGAAACAAAAGCGAGTTTTTTATAATTCGAAAAATTGCAGAATAGATGAAACTTTCCGAACAGATCACGAGTTTACGCGTATTTTATTCATAATCTGAAACGAATGGACAGCTAGAAAACTCGATTTTTCGCGTGTGTTTTTCACCAAACTTACACGAGTAAGCTCGTGATGCGTCAGCAATGTTTTAAATTGAAATTCATGCTCTAAAGCTATCGAGATACATGCATTGATTCCAAAAGTTAAGCATAATTCGTAAGATGAGAAACATTTAGAGTAAATATGTATAAAAAAATTTAGAAATTATTTGTTGGGAATCGTAGAAGATACAATCGTCTTAACTCACATTTTACAGTGAAGATTGGGTTACGAGGGCATTTGGGGGAGCAGACAGAAAGTTGTGAACGAGAAAATGGTTTGGACTCAGGTGGTTCATAGAAAGCTGTCGACGAATTGTAATCTTCATCAATGGTTTTGTTTGCTGTGTACAGTACTTACATGCCTTTTCGTAACAACAGTGCGTATTTTCATGAAAATACGAAGGTTTTCCCCCCATAATCCCATGTTTTTCGGTTGTAACAAGTCGAGTTTTCAACCAAATTATTAAAATCACACAGAGTGCATAACGATAAGCCAGTGAAACATTGTATTAAAATCTGAAGTAAATACTTGGAATATTCAAGGAAATATGAATATTTGTCATTTTTATCTGCACATGTGGGAAACATAGTGTGATTTTTCTTTCAAATTTTCAGAACCAGATATATAGAGCAGGTTATATAAAAGTCCTATTGAATCCCATAAAGATTATGAAAGATATTGTCATTATAACGAGTAGAATTTCCAATGCTATCTAAGAGAAGCTAAATTATGAGGGTTTTCCTCAATTTGATAATTTTTTTAAACAATAATAGTAAATTGTATGATTGCCGAATATCCTGAATACACCCATGCATACTTCTAAATTAGACACTAATTTAAATTGCATTTCGACGATTACTATTTGGATACTCAATTTAAAAATATTCAATTTCTGGAAAACCCTCATCATTTCGTTTCTCTTCGAGAACAAAAGAATTTCAGGCCGCTGCAATGCCTATATCTTTTTGAAACTTAGCGGTAATCAACTGGAATTTTTATAAAAGCTGCCCTATATTTCGTCGATTAACAAGCAACACCACCTATTGTTTAGCAACGGATTCGAAAATCCTCCGCGGTTTTGCGCATGCGCCGGGTGGAGTTATTTTCATCAAAATAGGGGGGAAGTGAAGAATGAAAGGGTGATGTTTGCATTTTACTGAGCGTGATCTAACAAAGAACTCTGGAAATGCGCTCATATGACTCATTGCCTGACACCCATTTCCGATGTAAAATCGTCCAAAAGTGGTAGTCTCGGAATCCGTTGCTGAACAGTATCTCAATTTTCTGAAATTTCAAAGAAGAAGAAAAACTGATCTAATTCCTTGCATTACCTGAAAACTGAATGAATGGAAAAATAAAGAAAAATTCAAACTTACAACATTTTGCCTTAAAAATCTGGCTAACTATCGATATACACATACCTGTTGAAAACAGTTTAAGAATTTGATGATTCCTATTGACATCATAAAAAGAGCAGAAAAGAAGCAATGCGTTGCATTCGGTTTAGACACGGAACAGAAATGTAACTGTCCTATAAATAAGACGCTGGCACTAACGAGTTAACGGAACATGCGTGCATCAATGCACGGAGGAAAAAACTGCTCCGAGTAATGAGAAGTATTAAAAGAAATTCTGTACAACCAAGATTTATTTACAGAAGTTTTTCAGTCACTGAAACATCCATTATCATCATCCTCGCATAGAAAGCAGCAGGCTTCGAATCGCCCCAAACTTAAATAATCAAGCCTAACGAATGTTCCCATGTCCTTTGAGATATATTTTTTGGAAAAATTAAGTTTAATACGTCTTCTAAAACTGTTAAAATAATGATTTATAAGAAATCATTTATAATAAAAGAATTTATATTATTAATTTTTGTTGCTGTTGTGAAATTGCTCTAAGATATTCAGACATTATCTTTAGGAAATTTTGTAATCCAATCTTTTGACCAATTTTTCGGAAAATGATTGGAGGCAAGAATTTAAATTTATCTCTACCTTTTACTATACTTTTATCGAATTCTTCATTTTATTGCTAAAATATAATTTTTCTGAAGGAAGTTACAATACTTATGAAATAAATTAAATCAATTTTTTGGCAAATTTAGAAATGCTACTGTATATCTTAAATTGTATAGTATTTGAATTTCTCATTGTTAGCATAAAGTTTTGTGGTCCTTTTTCGTCTTTTCATTTGGTTGATAATGGTGTTAGTATTTGACAAGTTTGGAATACGGAGATTGTTTGCTGTTACTTTTGATCAAAGTTATTTTAATAAGGGTTATAAATATAAATACTGTAAACCCGTGTCGAATCGAGTGCGGATTTGCTGCAAGCGATTCTGAAGAAAACGCATAACCTTAATTTTTACCCTTTAATTTGAACAACCTCTTTCCCTAGAAATTGAATTTTGTGGAAAGAGATTTTCATTTGCGCACAATGTATTTAAGATGTACCTCTGCTTTTGCAAGGCTTTCATCTTAATGTTAGTTATGGTAAAGAAAGTTATGAAGGGTTGTATCTTTTTGATATATACTTGTATTTTAAGAATAAATTACTTTCTTTATGTAAGGTTTTGTCTGCACGAATTTCAAATCCATTTAAGAATGATTCTTTTCATTGGTATTAGATTATATTTTAAACATATTTATTTGGAGATTCCTAATTAAAAACTTTATAATTGCTGCAATAGAAGAGACCCTGTGTATGATAGGATAGAATCTAAGCTAAATGAATCCAAATTTGAAAATTCTACTTAAATTACCACTATATTAATATTAAGTTTCAATTATATAAATTTGCATGCCTTCATGCTTGTGAGATGTCGAAGCTCGAACTATCAGTTTAATTTAGAAGCTGCTTTTACATTAAAACTGGTTTGATTAATCGGAAAATAAATTATTCGCTTCTTTCATTTTGAGGAGAAAGAAGTTGCAGCGAAGCTCAACGGACTGTATAAGAATCACAGTGCTTTTAAGATAGCGTTTCAAAACGAAATTTTAATCATTCTGGCTTTTCATCACTGTTCCGAGAACAATGTTTTGCGTTATGCAGTAAGTCAATAGAACATTTAAAGATTTATCTTTATATAACTTGGATATATATCAAAAGCTGTAAATGTAGAGTAACTTTGCTTTTAAATTCAAGATTGGTGTAGTTAAAGTAATGTTGTAGTAAAGTAAGTTCTCGTATTAGACCTATTGATTGCAAAACTATTTTTACACCGCTTTAAAATAGCAAAAAAAAAAAATCACTTTTTAGTGATAGTAATTGTATTCTCGTACAGATATTTTATCTAAGTTTATGACATTTATAGCTGGTTTTATCTTTGGGGTCTTTTCCTGGTTTTAAAATTGGAACTACAGTGGCGAATGTTTTCCACCTAGTTGAAAAGTGACTAAGGTTCATAGTATTATGGATAATTGTGATTATTGATAAAATAGTATGTATAGGTAAGTTTTAAATCATTTTATTATTTATTCCATCGAGTCCTGGTGCTTTATTAATTTTTAGTTTTTTAATCCAGTCCAGGACTTCAGATGGGAGAGAGGGGATCAAAGTCTTTACAGACTGAATTCGATTCGGTGAGAAAGCATGCGACAGTGTCCGCAACTAATTCTTCAGTGTCAGGATTGGTAATATTGTATAGAGTGAACTGTGTCTCAAGGTTTTCGGCCAAGAAGTTTGCTTTTCTAAGTCAGTGTTAGCAATACCAGCCGGTCCATTAAGTGATGGGATGTTTTCAGTTTTCTTTTTAAGAGGGTGACAAATTTCCAAAGCGTACGATTCGTGGCTTTGACATTCAGTAGCTCATTTGTGAAAGTATCGGTTTTTATTTTCTGATCAAGTTTGTTGATTTGTTTGTTTAATTTGTTAAGTTTTCCCCTGAGGACTGGGTCACGGTAGGTTCGAAACATCTTCCTGGAATGATTTCTCTCAGAATGCAATGGGGATCTTCAGCATTTTTTAAAAAATTTTTAATCCATTTAGAATGCTTAAAAATGAACAATAACATAAAAAAATTCTAAGCCGTTTTTTTTTTATTTTCAATCAAAGTTCGCCTCTGAGATTTGGCGGGAAAAACGATCTATTCTGGCCCGAAATGGGTCTGACGTCAGCTATGCCCACACATCAGCGATTTCCCGTTTGCTCTCTATAGAAGTTTTGCTTTTTTCTATATTTTTCGACCAACACATCAGATTAAATTTAAATAATGTCGAAAAGATACAAATATTTTATTGTTCTAAATGTGTTTATACAACTATAACTGCACCCGATAAATTATTTATCCATGTACCAAATAACAATGTTCTTCGCAAATGACACCTTCTGACCCGTTGCATATTTATACACCAGAATACATCTTTTTCTACACTCTGTGCTCTGGGGTAATCCTTCATTTTACAGCATAAATAATGAACCGGAAGTGACAATTATGATACCGGAAGTGACAATTTGAAGAGCCTTAAATACACAAACAATTAGTTTGAACAACTATTTTTTAATTCTTAAGCAATATATTGTCTAAAAATATAGATTCAAACTTCCCTTGCTTATCTTTATAGTTTTATTAGCTTTTTGAGGCTCTTTTTTAAAAAAATGCAACACAAAAGTAACTATAACAGTAAAATTTATATTTAGGAGTTCATATTGCAATTTTATAATTTATTTCCATTAATTTTGAACTGATAGCTGTTTGTAAGAATTTTGAAATATAAATTTATGCATTGACTGTTAAAAATTACATGGAAATTAACAAAAAGCTGATTCAGACACCGAGACGTCAGTCACTACGTACTACACAAAATCATTCAGAAAAAAAATCTAAAAAGCTAAAATAACACAAAATTAGTTTAAAATCAAACAAAAGAGGGTTTGATTTACAAATATGGCTAGTCACGGCAAACATCATTTTGGAAAATTTTTTTATGCATTCAAATTCGAGTTTTTTTCACAAAGTTAGAAATATTTCCAAAACTTTTAGAGAGGCTAGAAATATTTTATTTCATAACACAGATAAGTATGTTAGCCATGAACTATGCAAAAATTGATGAAATATATTCAATAGAACTTATTATAGGAGGTTGGCGTAAGTGCAAACTTTCACTAAAATTTTGCTAAAAAGTTCCGATATTTTGAAAGTCAATGAAATTGCATTGGAATTATTAGTTTTATAACACATATCAATTAAAAACATGTATGTTTCATCAAAATTTTAAGAATTAAAAAAATTGCTCCAAAGGTAGTCACTACCTTAAATGAACATCTAGTCGCGATTCGATCTTTAACCTTTAACCTTATAAAACCATAATACAAGTATTTCGTATTAATGTGTAATTTAATTATCAATATCGTTAATACAATATTTACACAATATAATCGTTACTCAGTATAATGGTTACAGAATAGATAAATCACAAGTTTATCTCATGTAGCAAGTGTTTGTGGGAACTTGTGATTTATCTATTCGGCAGCCATTATACTACTCTGGGTAAATATTGTATTAAAAAGATTGATAATTAAATTACATATTAATGAGAAACACTTGTTTCATGATTCTAACCCGACGTTCTCACGAAAAATCTACGGCGCCGACACGAACCGCGCCTATGTTTCATTTGGAGTCGCTTTTGATGGCGCCATATGTTGACAATATATAAAACTACATTTTGCGTATGCGCAGTAAAACATTATTTACTACAAATGCTCATATTTCTAGTAATATTCCAATTTTTGAATTCAAATTTTATTACAATGTTTATTTTACGTATTTTCAAGTATTCTGTAAGTTTCGTACAATTTGAAAGAAAACTCTGCATGTTATAATGAAAAAAAACATGCGGAATTTGAAATTTTCAATTTAATATTGATTTTACTTATATTCTGATAAATATATTTATTTTCTCACTTTGGGTCCTAGTAATACTCCTCAAGCTCTTTAAAATGACACCAGAATTAACCTCCTAGCTAAATTGCTTTTCCATGCTACACTTATTTATAACCTGACATTGTAAGATCCCCTAAGATCCCCCAGATCATTAGCGGTAACTTTTTTTCCCACGCCATGGGTCACAGGAGAGAGCAGGTGCCTCAGCGGGAAGTCCTCATTAAAACGCCGCCAAAGGGAGCTGGATTCCAGCTGGCGCCCGCGGTCTGCTCTTTAGTGGACGTGATGAAAAGGGTAAATTATCTCGAGCCTGAGAAACCGCTGGCGACGAAAGGACAGGCCCAGAAAAGGTAAGGAGCCAATAAGGGCTCGCTGAGGTGGACTCCACTTACAAAATTGACGTGGATTTGTGGAGAGGTTTTTCTGGACCGTTCCCCCAGGAGGAGGACGAGAGAGAAAAAAGGAAGGTGCGAGGGAAGGGAAGACGGAGATTTTTGGAAGGCTTCTTAGGAAGAGGACAGAGACGAGCGAGGGCTCGATATTCTTGGTGGTAACAAGATAGACTTGGGTCACTGAGACCTCAAGTCCGGTCGACGGAGACCAACTTCATTCTTTTAGGCCACTCGTAGAAGTGGGCCTGTTTGGTTATATGAGCACTGTAATCTTCTGTACCTGAACTGTCAGTATGTATGTAATAATTCCATCTTTTTTAATCAAGATATATTATTTAATCAATATTCAATAAAAACTCTTGCACGCACGTGCTAGAAATAAGAGTATTTCTTGGCTCTGGACCTTCCTCCCCAGAGTCTTTGGCTGTCCAAAACGTTACAGCCTAAAATATTTGGTGGCAGCGGTGGGATAGAACCAGCTAGAACCAGAGAGCCTATGTTACCTTGACGGATGGAACCAGCTAGAACCAGAGATCCTAGGTTACTTTGACGGAAGCGAACCAGCTTGAACCGGAGAGCCTATGTTACCTTGCTGGAACTCTTAAGGAGCTACTCCGTCCTGCGACGAGAAGTCTGCATCGGACCCACCTGCAATCCCGAGAAACCTGTGTCGGACCTGTCTGCATCCAAAGAGCCTACGTCAGCTTGCCAGAGGAACCCTCTTCGGACCCATCTGCAATCCCGCGGCGGAAACTGCATCACCCCGGCCGGCACCCATCGGAGCCCGCGAGCATCATCTACGCCAGCATCCCGTGAAATTTAGTGAAGTGTTGAAGCTTGGAGTGAATCACCAGTCATCGGAAACAGGAGGAAGTGGTGGCCAGCTACCGAACGAACTGAGTGCGTCCAAACGAGAAGAAGTGAATATACTGAGATGAGCTTGATAACAGGTAACTCTTTATGTTTGATCTGTCTATAGCAAAGAAGTCGTTATTTTAAAATTAAACTTAGATTATGTAATTTAATTTTTTTTTTTAGAAAAGGTATGATTGCTTATACCTTGGGAGAATTATGATTGTTTTTGCCGGGAAAGTAAAAACTAATTCTTTAAAAAAAAATTACTTCTTGCTGTAAAATTATTGAGACTAGATTGAAGTAGAATGTGTTAAAGTAAATCGGAACTTTAAAACATTAGTGTAATTACTTAATAGAAGTTGTAAATGCTATTGGTAAAAATTTTTACGAGACTAAAATCTAGGGGAAAAGAGTGTCTCATGCTTGATGAAGAGTTTTCTTATTGTGTATTGAAAATAGGAATGTTGCTTAACTTTATTTATTGAGTATTTGTATTTGTGTATTTTTATGTTATGATTGTCTAATGCATACTAGTAGTATTGCGTAGAAATTAGTTCAGTAAATTAGTAGAGTCTAAGGTCCGGAATTACGCATTAGAGTAGAAAGATTGCGGAATTCTATAAAGTGTTCTTTGTGTATCTGAATTGTTAAGAATTTCCAAAATGAGTAGTTTAACAAAATATCGGAAAAGCGAATTAATTGCATTGGCCGCTGATCTTAATGTGGAATTACTTCCTAATGATACGGTAGTAAATATTCTTAAAAAATAAAGGAAAGCCCTGACTATGATGCAGATTTCGCACTAGATACGATCAAATGTATCCGCGAAGAGAAAGAAATTGAAGAAAAAAGATTAGAGAGACAAGAAGCCACTAGGTTAGCTGAGGCGGCTCAGATTAGGGAATATGAATTAGAAAAATTAAGGCTAACGCAATCTAACGACACTGCAAGTGCACGTTCCAACGCGAGTAATGGGAGTCAGAATTATAGGATCCCGTCCATAAAAAGTGTTTTGTCTCCTTTTGACCCGGAAAAATCTGACGTATCCCTGTTCTTAACAGTATTCAAAAGACAAGCGGATAAATTAGGCATCCCTGATGAGGAACTGGTTACTCAATTAATTTCGGTGTTACCCGCGAATATGACGGAATTGATAATTAGGGAGACTGGGGACGATACGGATGACTTTGAAGTAGTCAAAAAAATTTTACTGGAAAGGTTTAGATTAAGCACAGATGCTTACAGAGTAAAATACATGACACACCAAAAGGGTGTCAATTCTTTATGGAAAGATTTAGTATTTGAGTTAAACTCCTACTTTAATGGTTGGTTGGAAGGGGCGGAAGTAGACACTTTTGAAAAATTCAAAGATTTGATGATCGCGGATCAGATTAAACGTAGAGCAAGTCCTGAGATAAAAACACATTTTGTAGACAAATGGGGACAGATGAATGATCCGTATGTCGTAGCCTCAAACTTTGATCAATACGAATTAGCCAGGAAAACGCTAAGGAAACCGCAGCAAAATAAACCGTTCGACAAACCTTCCTTTAAACGAACGAATTCGTTCCGGAAAAACGGAAAGGAAGGGGAAAAAAATCAAGAAGATGCAAAATCAAGTAATTGGCGACAACGCACTAAAAGCGACGAAGTCCGGAGATCAGAACAATTCGAACGCAGGAAAAAACCGGCTTGTTATTCCTGTGGATCACTATCGCATTTAAGGCCTTCGTGCCCAGAATTAAGGAAACCAGAGCAGATAAATAAATTGTCCGCGAAAGGAGAATTTCATGAAGTTTTTAAACCATACCTTAAAGTAGGGAAAATCTTTGGTCGAGAAATGGAAGTGTTACGTGACACCGGAAGTAGTGTGGATCTGATCTCATTTAAAAATGTAAAAGAATCGGATTTAACTGGCGATTACGTGTGGGCGCGCCAAGCGTTAACTAATGAACACACATGCCTAGCTTTAGCCGAAATTGACTTGGAAATCGACGGAGTAAGACTAAAAACAAAAGCCGCAGTTTTAGATCCTAGCGTGGAAATGAAACATTATTTATTAGGAAATAAAACCCAGGAATTGATAGATGCGATTAAGAAAAATCCCTATTCTCCGGAGCTAATAAATCTTGTTGTGACACGAAGCCAAACGAAAGCAGCTCGGACCGAAAAAGAAGCCGGATTTTTAGACAGCACAAAAGGAAGGGTTGTAGAAGAGGGGAGTTCAACAATAGGCAGTGATAAGTGCGAGAAAGACGGAGGGAACAACTCTTTGAACGACGGGGAGGGAACAGAAATTCTACCCCCAGCCGAAGTGGACAACAATACTATTTTAGCTAACATCAAGGGAGATGAGTTTCGAGGGAAACAGATTAATGACCCCAGTTTGGAAGGTCTTTTCGACAAGGCCGGAGAAGAGAATTCCGAATTCCAGGTAGATAAAGGAGTGCTGTTTAGAATTGCACCCGATAAGAAAGAAGGGATTCGTAAACAGTTAGTAATACCCGAAGAACTTAGAGCAAAGATCCTTAAGTTGTGCCATAACGAATCTGGAACGCACATAGGTATAACGAAAACGAAGGACAGATTATTGAGGAATTTCTTTTGGCCAAATATAATCAAAGAAACGGAAAATTATGTTATTTGCTGCGATCCGTGCCAACGCATTGGGCACGCAGGGGAGAAAAAAAAGGCTCCGTTAAAATTAGTACCCATAATATCGGAAATATTTACTAAATTAAATTGTGATATTACGGGACCGTTACCAGAATCAGAAAAAGGGAATAAATATCTATTTACGGCGATGTGTCTTGCCTCAAAGTACCCGGACGCGATTCCCTTGAAAGACATAAAATCTGAATCTATTGTGGAGGCGTTGCTGTTGACGTTTAGTAGATTTGGTTTTCCGCGTGAGGTGTCCTGCGATCTCGGATCCTGTTTTACAAGTAACCTCACGTCCACCTTTTTGGAAAAATTTGGAATAAAGGTTAGGCACTCGTCCGTGCACCACCCCGAGAGTAACCCTATAGAACGTTTCCACCGGACAGTAAAACGCTTACTAAAAGTAATATGCCTGGAAAATGCGCGAGATTGGGAGAAGAATTTGCCGGCCGCATTACTAGCGTTGCGCACAGTAGATCATAACGCTACTGGCTTTAGCCCTTCCGAATTAGTTCACGGACGCAATCTCCGAACCCCAGAACGCCTTCTTTTTGAAAAATGGGCAGAACCCGAAGAAGAGAATTCATTAGTAACTGAATACGTATTTGAACTCTTAAATCGATTCCAAAAATATAAAGAGCTATCGATGGAGAAAGCCTCAGCCGAGCAAATAAAAAGGAAAACTTGGTACGATAAAAAGGCGATCTCACGAGAATTTAAAATAGGGGACCAGGTTTTGATACTAGCAACCCATAAACCAAATAAATTTGCCGTAAACTGGGTAGGACCAGGTGTGATAGATCAAAAATTGTCGGATACAAATTATATTGTGAAAAGGTTAGATAAAAAAGAGAAATCACAAATTTATCACATAAACATGTTAAAGCCGTATTATAAACGCGCAGAACGAGTTAATTTGTTGTTAACTGATAAAAGGGACCAAGAAGTCGAGGAAAATGACTTGGAAATAGATTACCCAGAGACTCACCATACCGAAATAAATTTAGAAGAGATAATTCAGGCAAGCGAATTAGAGGGACATGCCACGGAAGAAGACTTAAAAAAGTTAAGGAAAGTTTTGAATCAACACCGGGAAGTATTCTCAAATGAACCAGGGAAAACCGATCTGATAGAACATGACACTGAATTGATTAGCGACAAACCGATACGCTGCAAACCTTATCGAACCTCTCCGCGTCAAAATGAAATTTTAAGGGCTGAAATTAAAAAAATGTTGGATCTAGGAGTTATTGAAATCGGCGAATCAGATTATGTCTCGCCAATGATTTTGGTAGAAACGATCGGACGCGAGCCGCGGCCATGTATCGATTACCGGAAATTAAACGCTATCACGAAGACCCAATATTTCCCGCTTCCGAATATTGAAGAACGAGTCGAAAGAGTGGCTGCCGCGAATTATATTTCTGTCCTAGACTTGACAAAAGGCTACTGGCAACTGCCTCTCACGAAAAGGGCCCAAAGATATGCTGGATTTGCTACTAACTTTGGATGTTATATTCCTAAAACAATGCCTTTCTGATTGGTGTCGGCACCCTACACATTCTCTAAATTTATGGCAGAATTGTTAAAAGGATGCGAGGATTTCTGTGTACCTTATCTGGACGACGTAGCTATCTTTTCAAATTCACTAGACGAACATGTAAAGCACCTAGATGTGATACTAAGGAAAATCGGAAACGCCAAACTAAAAATTAAACCCTCAAAATGTAGCTTGGGCCGTAAAACGGTAAAGTACCTCGGACATGTGGTAGGAAATGGAATCCGAAGTCCCGTGGAAGCAAAAATTCAAGCTATTGTGAATTTCCCTGCTCCGAAAACTAAAACGGAAATTAGGCGATTAATTGGGATGATAGGGTATTATAGTCGATATATCAAAGACTACGCGAAAATCGTAGAACCTTTGACAAACGCCCTGAGAGGGAAGAATAAAAGAGAACAGATAACTTGGACACCCGAATGCCAAAAGGCTTTCGACACAATTAAGGGTAAACTTGTTGAGAGGCCGGTTCTTCACGCTCCCGACTATTCTAAGCCGTTTATTATTCAAGTGGACTCGTC
>BGPR01018587.1:0-30616 GCA_013235015.1 Araneus ventricosus | reverse complement strand
GACAAAACACAGACAAACACACAAAAACACACGATTCACACCAAGTAGCACACAGGAGCCCGACAAGAACCGAGCTCAACGAGATCCAAAGATCAAGAAATAAAAAGTCAGATAAAAGTTACCTAGGGAACATATAAAATCTGTAAAATCTAGAGTAACGTTAAAAAGACTCTAAAACCCTGAAACCACAGAAAATTGGCCACCTATACCAACTGGGTCCCCCCGGGGTAGATTACTAAAACGCGGGAGGGGAAAGGACATCGGCAGATGGGAAGAGAGGCAGTTAGAATAAAGGACTGACCAGGAGAGGGGAAAACAAGCAAGGATCGACATGGAGAGCGGTAACAAAATACAATAAAATTAAAGAAGACCAAATATAATAAAAATACAGCTTTAAATATTTACAGTCTAAAAATATCATCTAAAATATTAAAATGATCAATAAAATCATGTCTAATAATAAAACATATAATAAAAATTTCTCATAACACAATTAAAATCAATGCTGGAAAGAAGTGCAAGCAGGGAATATTGGAGTGGCCTTCACGCCTTGGGTGGCCCTACCAGGAGAATACACTCCCGACGTACTTCACCCACCCCTCCCAGCAGCACCCTCAAAAGAGTAAACTCCCCAGCATGCAGTCACCATTTTAAAAGAGTATAATAAAAGAGATACAATAAAAATTATGAGATGAATATATATAAATAGATGGGAGATGAAATGAATTTAAAAGATGAAAAGGCTAAAAAATTTAAAAGTCAGTGAATCGCACAATTCATTGCTAATTCTAAAAGATTCCGACAATTTACCGATAGCCTGTCTGTTATTTAGAATATTTTTAAACCACATTTTCTTGTTAGCGTCAGCAGGCTTAAGTAAGTGAAAATCTTTGGTGAGCGAGCAGTCAAAAGTGTAATGATCTGCATCGCCCACCTGCCCGCAGACGCAAAGTGGTGAATCTATTCTCTTAAATCTATGTAAATAAAATGGAAATGGGCCATGCCCACTTAAAAAATATATTAAAATCTTGTTATGTATTAAAAAGGAAGGGCTAACCGTATCCAAAAAACTTCTAACTCTGGTCCCCGAGGTTGAGTCGTAATTATTCCAATAAATTGCCCATTTGTGTAAAATATAATCCTTAAGTTTTCTCCTTAAATAAGAACGAGGGGCTGGGATATCCAGCCCCACACCTGTAGAGATCGCTGATTTTGCTTGCTGGTCGGCCCACTCATTCCCTTGAATACCTACATGGGCTTTTACCCAAGAGAGGCCGACCAAACCTTTAACTGCGGATAAATCATTTTTAGCAGATATAACGAAACTAGATCTGGAGCTGGCGCTCTTTAAAGCCATGATTGAGGACAAGCTGTCTGTATATATATTGATTTTATAGTTATTACTGGCGGCCCAATTTGCTGCATATTGAATGGCCGCTAGTTCTGCCTGAAAAACTGAGTTATGTTGTTGGAGCTTGAAACAGAAATTGTTGATGTTTTCGTTGTCTTTGAAGGTACACACAGCGAATCCAGTCTCATTTTCGATTCTGGGTCCGTCCGTGTATACCTAGAAATCTGTATCTTGAATTTGTGGCGGAAGAGAGACATATTTTCTGTTGGATGGAATATTTTTAATTGACATATTATAGTCAAGAGAAACATTGTCAATAATATTTTTGTAATCGGTAGAGCGCCGCACCCAGATCTGAAATTTTATATACTCAGCCTCTGCGGTTATATGAAGAGGGGGGATACCAGATAAGACATTGAGTACATTGGTCGATGTTGTGCGGTAGCCCCTGGTGAATTTTAAAAGAAATATTCTTTGGATGGAGTGTAAACGGTTAATTTGTACTTTGGTTAAGGCCCCACCCCAAACTGATGCGCCATATAGGAGGGCCTTTTCGATAGTTGTTGAGTACCAAGCTTTAATAAGATTCTTGTTTACACTCCAATCAGTCGTCTTGGGCTACTGAATAGCTGGCGGAGCGTTTTAGTCCTAACAAAGGATTATTTATCCTTTGTTATGACATCTATATCAGGTTCCTTACTCCCTTCAGCAAAATTAAAAGACCTATCCCTCGATTATTTTTTTGCAGAACGATTCAATGACATCGGTTTTAAAATCAAAGACATCATTCCTATGAATCAGTTATTGAAACGGCGTGAAAAAGTTTCTCGTCAACTGTTTACCCTTTCAAACTAAAAAATAACCCACTGCGATATCCAAAATTATAGTAAAGCATCAGATTTGGTTCATTATTCACATTGTAAAGGTATTTTAAAGAATATTATACGGAATAATTTGCAAAGAGTGGAGTGCGATTACTTTAAATACAATAATACTGCTTATATATACATAAAGACTTCACCGTTCTGCAATAAGCACTTGGTTGAAAGTTGACGACAGTTAGCAAGAGCACGTTTTAACATATAAACAACTTTGTGTGTTACATTATATTTAATTTTTAAAATTATAAAACTTATCAATAAACTTCATAGCATACAACATAGAATATACATTAAACATTTCATCACATCAATTATAAGAGAACAATCAAAAGAACTTAAAACAAAGAAATTCAGTTTATGATTTATTTATTACCATCAACTTTTACCACGACATTTTCCATATAAATTTAAAAATATTAAAAATAAATATTTTATATCAGTTGAACCCTATTGATTCTTGTAATGTTGTTTCGGCAATGTTGTGTAAGGAAATATTTTTAAAAAATTCTGTTGATACAGGGTGTTCCGAAATTTCACTAACAAACTTCTAGGAGTAATTGTACACGTCAAAACAAAACTTTTTGCAATAGAACATATGGTCGCAAACTCAATGAGCGAGCAATACAGGAGGGTCTTTGTCTATGAATTAAGTAAAAGAAAAGGATGCAACAGGTGAAGTGTACAACAGAGGTTTAATGGAATCCAAATTCATGACAGCACAACATCACAGTTGCATGATTAACAGCTCTGAAAGTCGTGCGCAACACGACAGATACAATTGCAAGTAGGACGCCATATCAACAACAAACCTTTCAAGTAACATAAAATAGGTGTTCAAAGGACTTCCCGCCAAAGCTTTGGAAGTTTCGCATATAGTTGTTCGAACAGTTGTGTTGTTGTGAATTTGTATTCCTATGAACACGAATTGCATATTTTATCTTATATTCTCTTATCTTTTATTTAATTAACTGGCAATAAGATCCCCCGTAGCGCTCGATCTTCGCGTTTGCGACCCCATGTTTAATTGCAAAAGCTGTTTGTCTTGATGTTATGATCACCCCTAGAAGTTTGTCGGTGGAATTTTGGAACACCCTGTATTGTGTGTTACAAGTGCATGTAACCTGCAGAGTTATTTTGAGCGAGTATCTTTTTAAGCACAATAATAAATTCCCCAGAAATGTTAAATAATCAATGACTTTATACTGAATGGTAGAACATTTTATAAATTCGTTTACTTTGTTATTATTTACATTTATAAGCATATTCGTTTGACCATAGACGATCAAATTCCTACCTGCGGCTCTGATGGGCGCCAATTTACTCTAAACTAAGTGCTCAAATTCCATAAGACGGCCCTGGAGAGATAATTCGGATTCTCAGTTCTCGTTATTAGTCGGGATATCTATTATTAATGTTTTCAATTCCGATATTTTTTCTTATTTGTTACTTAGATTAAAAAATGTTTAACTTTTATCAGATAATCAAGTTGAATTCTGTAAATCGCTATTTGCTGCTTAATTCACCTTCATATGCAGTCATACACTTGAGAGGACATGAAGAAAAACTTTAACAAAAAACAATGTCGCTAGTGGGGGGGAGGGAACTTTCAGAACATTGGTATTTTCTACAACTATCAATTTAGAACCTTGCTTAAAATCTAACAACAAAGCAGCAACAAAAACAGGTGCGCACTTGCTGGGAATGAAACAATCCATAGAGTACCAACTATAGAACCATGAGAAAATTTACCATGTTTGATGTCGATCGTAGAGCAAATGTTCACCGAGATCTGTCCCTAACTGCTTCAGTGGCGAGTGCTGGCCTATTAATTTAATATGAAGAACTCGCAAATACCGCGATTCCAACAAACTGTGGAGACACACTCTAGCACATTACAGACCTGTTATTGTGATTCTAACTACGGAGACGCTCTGTAGCACATTACAGACTTGTGTACGCTCATTGAAACAAGACATCACTGCTTGTACCTAAAAGCTTGAAAATCCTGAAAATAGACTAAAATATTCTCTTTTTCAGCATACGAGCTATTTGCTCTATTTCCCTATTTAACTTCTCCCGAACGGCCCGTATCGATGGGCAACGTTCCCAAACCTCTATTTCCTCCCGCAGTCTTTCTCTCTTCGATTAGTGTGGACGAGTTTCCTGGTTAGTTTATTTTGGATTCACAGACCGTTTTCCGGTAAACTTCCGATTTAAGCAATCGCCAAAACTATTTGGCAACTGTTTCAAGCGCCAAGTTCTAATCATTTCTTTCTTTAGTACGCAAAACGTTGAATTCCGTGTTATTTGAGTTTGTGTAATCCTTTCTTCTTAAATCGGTTGAAAAAACGTTCTTAAAGCATTTAAATTCGAAATGGAAGTATTGGAATTAGCTTTAACACTTTAACACCGCCGTCTCTAGAGCTCATGTGGCTCCTATCCGGGTTGGTACAGATGTAGTGCAGTTGCAAAAAAAAAAAAAATACAGCAATAGAAGAATGACAAATGACGAAATTGCAAAGCTTGTGTTAAAGCATAGAATTGACAACAAATTAAATGAATATATACAGTATCTTGAATAACACGGAGTGAAAATTGGAATTAGCTAAATCGTTTGGTTAAAAATTTAGCTGTCAGTCATTATCTACTTGACTTGAATTGTATCTCCCAGAGATACGAGGTTTAGGGATTTTTAGCAACAAAGGCTGTTATCCCCTAGTTTAAAAAATATTCGTTACAAAATTCCTTTCAATCTGTTTAAAAATCTAGTAAAATTGCCATCAGGAGATGGACTAGAAAAAATTGTTGATCCAATTCGGTCAAGAGAAAAAAAAATGGCACCATCCTAGAAAGGCCTCCATATTCTTTCTACAGTGATTATTTAAATGGCATGATTAAAAATTTAACCGACTAACAAACCTTGGAAGTCGCCAAAAAGAGTGATATAGAATAATTATGCCAACCTTTCCACAAAATTAGGCTCTTATTTTAAGTAAACATTGAGCGTACAACAATAGAAATATTAAATTTAATATTTTCAAAGTATTCTTAAAACATAACATTAAAGAGCTCCACTTCAAACTTTAATTAATATCCTGAAACAGAGTGTAGAAATTTTCAAGATTCCCATTGACTTAACATTATCACCGGAAGTTGATGTTACCAGCGGTAATCCCACTACATGCAAATAAACAAACCAGAAAACTCGCCTATACACAACTGTCACTCCCCCGTCTCCCCAACCACCTCTTAACTCAAAGATTTTTTTTAAAAATAATGATAAGGGATTAGGTTAGCTTAAGAGTCAAATGATTCGAATTCACTTTATGGACGAGTTTTCTGTTTTGTTTACTTGCATTAAAAACCTTGACTTTTTTGCATTACTTTTGGACTTCTGCTTTCAAGATTCCTTTGACTCAGCATCACACCGGAAGTAAGTTATTAAGGCTTTTAATGTAAATAAACAAAACAGAAAATTCGTCCATAGCGATTGTGGGATTTATTTTTGATGGATCATTTTATTCCATTTTTCATAATAATATTCCCACCACGTTCTGAAATAATCTCGCATTAACTTATAATGAAGGCTAACAATTACTCATCAGAATATTAAACTATTCAAGAAGAGGATAACATCGGTGCAATCCTTGAGTTTCTTACATGAAGCCGAATTTTATAAAATTAGGTTCAAACGAAGGCAGCAGGAGTGGCGTTAGAGGTTGCCCGTCGGGGGGCACGACCTGCTGTACGGGGTGGACGAGTGTAATGAAATTGATCTGAAATTTTCTCCAGATCTTTATTTATCAGTAAGTTGAATACTCCGTTCAAATATTTTCTCCGACGGGGTACAAAAATTTTCCCCCCATCCCCGTTCGCCCCTCTGGCGCCACCCCTGATTCTTGGCGTACACAACTGAGTGTTACACCAAACTGGATGTAATATTTCCATTTGTGACAGGTGTTTAAACAAATTCATCCCTTTTGTTGGATATGCGAACAAAACTGGTCTGCCACTGAAATTATTAGTATTATTAGCCGGATGTAAGGCGATATTGGAAGTAATTACTGTGGTTGATTGTCACATCTTATATATTGTTTGTGAATTTGTGTTTAGGGTTAATATACGTTGGTGTGAAAACCAAAGCAACAGCTTTCGTTTTCGTTGTTGGTTATCGGTCGTGCCGTATGGTAGCAGTTTTGTTTTTATATGACGCTAGGTATACGTATACAAAAGTCATGTGCTTGATCTCTCTTCCACTTTGACTTTGGAGATGTCTGATGTATCGGTAGTATGTGTGCAATGTTTTTAACAGTTCGTTTTAAGTTCTATCTAGAGGATAGTATTGACTGCAATAAATATTATTTATGAAAAGGCAAAATGAACTCTGTCTTGATTCAGCAACTCTGCTTTCTAACAGTTTGGTATGAATAATGTAGCGCCTGTAATTTATAAATACAATTTTATGCATTTCATTTTATTATTTACCTTTTTGTCTTTGGCAACGATTAGTTCCTGACTTAATTTTAACCTTTTAAATTTTAGAATGCAGTTCAGAAATATTTAATATGACGGACTCTGAACTTCCTTAAAAATAAGAACTTAAATTGAAAGTGATGAAATAAAAATGTTGAAGAGAAGTTATGGTTTCATCAATTGTGTCCTCGCAATAACTCGGCAAGTAATCAATCACCTGGGAGAAATGAAATTCAGAATACAGAGACATTATTTTGTACTCTAAGGATGAAACGATGGAAAAAAGCCATATAGTATGGAATGAAAAAAGGCACTGGCTTAAGTAAATGGTTTATTTCTTTTACTTTATATAGTACTGGTTGATTGTTTTTAATTTCAGTTGTATCTAATGTTCATAACTTGAGACTGATGGTTCCTTCAACAAAGTATTTTTAAACTTCATACTGTTATAGAAATATTTTGACCCTTTTTACCAATTTTTTCATTTTGCTTCTTTTTTAGCTTTAAATCAGAGAATCGTGCGCTTTAATTGTGTGATGTAGATGAATGTGTCTGTAAATCCACAGGCTTTAATTGTATAAATCCTCATATCAATTGTATAGTATTTCAAGTACATTTTAAATAAATGATCGGCTATTTTGCAAAAATAAATGAATACATGAAATGAAATTAATCAACTGTGTATGAAATAAAAGAATTATTTAAGCAGCAAAAAGTGCTCCCAGTAAAAAATCGCCATGAACAGCGCAAATATAATTAGCTCTAGGAAAAAGATGTTTTAAAAAAAGGAGGTAATGAAATATCTTCTTATTTATAAAGTTATTTTTTCATGAAAAGAAGAGACATAGTGTCGGATGCGATTTGTGGTTTTCCTCCCTGTTCACGCCCCGCTGCTTGTGTCTTGGTGTCGGCGTCAGATGGCGCCACTGTTCTTTATTTTGTATATATATATATAGTGACCTTGATTTTAATAAAGTAGTACAGTCCATGAGGCTTGTGTGTGATGTGTCCTTTCTGAGCTATGTCTTGTGTAGTGCTAACCTTTTTTGGTCCGTCGAGCTAGAGGCAGTGGTCTGTGACCTTTGGAAGTTGGAGTTTGTGAGTGTGTTTGCGGAGTTGTGATGTGGCGATTTATAAAACGTGATTTGTGTTGATTAGGCGAATTCGGCATTTTGGACGGTGCTGTTCTGGTGAGTGAAATAATTGGTTTAATTGTAGATTGAGATGAGAAATGGACTAGTTGGTGTTGAGGTTTTATTGCTGTTGGTTTTAATGTTAATTGCTTTATTCATGAGTTACTTTCAGTTGCGTTGTCGGTGGTTTGGGTTGTTTTAAAATTGGGTTCCTGTTTTTAATGTAAACTTTTGTCAAATAGTAATTATAGTCTAGTGAATAGTATTGTCTTGTTTTTAGAGTGCATTGCGTGTATTTTAGTTTTTGTGAATAGCATAGGCTTAATAATGTCTCTTAAATTGAATCTTAGGAAAGATGAACTAATCACGATTGCGGAAGAAATGGGTTTGACGGTTCCGGACAAAGCGAAAGTGGTGGACTTGAGGGCTTTGATCGAATCTAGTGATGTGTATAGGGACGATATTGAGTTGGTGCGTAATCTTATTGATAATATTTTAGAAGAAAAGAGGGAAAAATTGGAATCGGAAAGGGACAGGCGAGAGTGCGAGTTGGAATTGGAGAAAATAAGGTTAGCCCAATTTGAAAAACAGCTAGAAATTGCGAATGCTACAAGGGATGTTGCTAACACATCACAGGCTACCGAAATCGTAGAACCAGGTTCCCTAACTGATAATTTGGAAAGTTTAATTAAAAGTGTTAAAACCCTAACAATCCCGGTGCCTGTTGGGTCAGAATCGTTTAATCTGTTTTTCCATTCTTTGGAAAAAGCATTCCAAAATAAATCTGTACCTAATGAATTAAAAGCCGAGATTCTCTTAAATATTTTGGGAGAAAAAGTAAATAATTTACTAGCGTATGTTAGTCAGGAGCACTTGTGTGATTATGAAAAGATAAAGCAGTTAGTGTTAAAGGAATTTGAATCCACCCCCCAAGAATGCCTGAGTAATTTTAAAAAGGCTCAGAGGTTGCCATCGGAGACTTACGTTCAATTCGCTTCTCGTTTATGTGCATCCTTTAACTATTATTGTCAGTTACGCAAGGTGACTGATTTTAGATCTCTCTGTGATCTTATGGTTTCTGATGGGATTTTCGAAACGCTTGATCGAGAATTGATGACTCATATTGCTGTCAAACAGGGTGAATCTTTTTTTAAACCTCAACAGCTCGGTCGGGAGTGTGATGTTTACTTGTCATCGAGAGGTAGGAGTACAAAGGAACTAATCAATAGGAATGCCGTGAGTGAAGCAAGGCGAGTGGTAGGAAATAAATGGTCGACTTCTAATTGGCGAGCGGATAAAAATGTATCCAAAATCTTCGTGTCTGAAACTAAAAATATAAATTGTGTTCTTTGTAAAAGAGTGTCTCACTCTCTTTCTGCGTGTTCTCAATTTAGACGGCTATCAGTATGGGATAGAGCGGAGGTGGTAAAACGAAATAATCTTTGTTTTCGTTGTTTTTCGCCCCATAAATTGAACAAGTGTCGTTCGGTAAAGAACTGTTTTTGCCTTAAACCTCATCATAGAATGATTCATTTCCCGCGTGAGAATTCCGGCAATCCCGCTTCTCATTTGAAATTAGATGCACCTGCTTTCGTTCCAAAGCAGAGCGAGGAAACTGCGGAAGCAAATTCGCAATCCCAATTTGTGGCGACTGGAATTGAAAAGGGCAAACCTGAAAACGTGCTTTTGAGTACTATTCGCGCGCTTGTTAAAAACAAGTTCTCGCAATTGGTTGAGGTTAGATGTCTGCTGGATGTCGGATCTCATTCTTTCTTGTGTACTAAGGCGTGTGCGGAAAGATTAGAATTGAGGATGGAAAAGGTAAATACTGTTATTTCGTGTGTTAATGATGCAAGTATGATTGTTAAGAACTGTGTTAAGACCTCAGTGGCAAATAGGGACAGAAGTTTCGAGATAGAATTATTGATGTTGGTGGTTAACAAAATTACCGATTTCATTCCAAATACAGTAATTAATGTTGATGTTTCGGAGTTCGTGTCATTAGCTGATCATAGTTTCTATGTTCCTGATAAAATTGACATGTTATTAGGTGCCGAGTTTTTTTATGAATTGTTGAGGCCGGGACAGATCTATGCTTAAAACTCGCAATTATTGTTGCAGAATACTGTGTTTGGTTATGTTGTTAGTGGGAGTGTCGATCAGGTGGCGGAAAATCGTGTTCATTGTGGGTTGATTCTTGACGATGATTTAAATAAAACCTTGAAACAATTTTGGAAAATTGAGGGTGTTGATGTAGAATGTACGGGAAATACGGAGATATCTTTGTGTGAGGATCATTTTGTGCGTACCCATAAGAGAAATAAGGAGGGTAGATATGTAGTATCGATGGCCTTGAGTAGGGATCCGTCGTGTTTAGGGAATTCTAAGGACATGGCTGTTAGGCAACTTAATTCGTTGTGGAAGCGTTTGTCTAGGGATTCGGAGTACTTGTCGTAGTATTCGGACTTTTTGAGAGAGTATGAAGATTTGGGTCATTTGGAGAGGGTTGTTGAGTCGAGTGAACCGCCCATACAATACTACATACCCCATCATGGTGTTCTACGCCCTGATAAATTAACAACCAATTTGAGAGTTGTCTTTAATGCCTCATCCTCCACTACAACGGGCATAAGTTTGAACGACATATTAATGAAAGGAGACGTCATAGAGGACGTCTTTCAGACAATTTCCCGCTTTAGGAGACACAAGTTTGCATTTACTACCGATATACAAAAAATGTATAGGCAGATCCTAATCGACCCAGATCAACAAGACCTCCAGCATATCGTGTGGAAAACAGGACCCAATGCAGAGGCTTCAGCTTATCGGTTGAAAACGGTAACTTATGGGATGTCCAAAGCACCTTTTCTTGCCATAAGGACCCTACAACAGCTGGCCGAAGATGAAAAATCGCGATTTCCTCCGGCATCTGAAGTTCTGCTGCACGACACCTACATGGATGATATTGTGAGTGGAGCACCTGATCTAGAGACTGCCCGTCGGCTACAATCACAGCTGCGAGATGCCCTGAAATCGTGTAGAATGACCCTTCACAAGTGGTCTTCTAATTCTCCTGGGTTGTTGAACAGTTCGTTGTTAACAGACGTCGAACATTCGTTCTCTGTTGACATTGACTTGTCTGTGAAGACGTTGGGAATCAGTTGGAAGCCTTTCCAGGATCGTTTTGTGTTTAAGGTGTCCATTTCAATTAAACCATCATATACCAAGCGTGAGGTGCTAAGTATTATTGCTAGACTGTATGACCCTCTGGGTTTCTTGGGCCCTGTGTTAACAAGAGCAAAAGTCCTTCTGCAGCGATTATAGCAGCAGAGACTGGATTGGGATGATGTGCTGCCCAATCCAATTGCCGATGAGTGGAAGGAATTTGTGACAACCATGAAGTGCATCGAAAAAGTAAAAATAATCAGATTTATTCTGACCGACACTTGGTTAAGAATCGTCCTTCAAAGCTTTGCAGATGCGTCTGAGGCAGAATACGGAGCTGTCGTCTACCTGCAGTGTTTCTATCAAAACAATAGTGCGAAGGTGACCATTCAGGCAAGCAAATCGCGTGTTGCGCACATTCGAGTCATTTCAATACCCCGGTTGGAGCTCTGTGCCTGTGTTCTTCTGGCTCAGCTTGTGCAGAAGATACGATCCTCTCTGAGATTGGAGATTAGCGACATTGTGCTTCATACCGATTCAAGGATCGCCCTGGCATGGTTGAAAACGCCTGCGAATCATTTGAAGACCTTTATCGCTAACCGCGTTTCAAAGGTGCAAAGATTGACGGAGAACTGTTGTTGGACCCATGTGCCATCGCATCTTAATCCTGCGGATCTTGTTTCGCGTGGGCTAAGCCCTCGTGATCTTCCCGAATTGAAGTTATGGTGGAGTGGCCCATCATTTCTTGAACGAGGTGAATTGTCAAGTGGACCAGGACCACCCCTGATGAATGAATCCGAGTACTCCTGCGAGCTCAAGAATGGTGTAGTTCCTGAGATGCCTATATCCAGTGTTTGTGTTTCAACAAATTCTGATTTGTCTTTTTTATCTGATTTATTGTGTATGAGTAATAGTTATGTGAAAATTCTTCGCATATTTAGTTATGTATTAAGATTTGTAAATGTAAAAAAATCTAATGTGATAGTGTCTGGGCCTCTTTGTGCCTCAGAGTTGAAACAGGCTGAAAACAGGTTATTACAGGCAGGGATGGTCCAGGGGGAGGCTTTTTCAGCTGAGATTCGATACTTCCAGTGCCAGAAGGGTGTCTTACCAAATAGTAAGCTAAAGAATTTAAATCCCTTTCTTTATAGTTATGGAGTATTGAGAGTGGGTGGACGCTTGGGTAATTCAGATTTACCTTATGTTTCTAAATACCCGGCAATTTTGCCTAATGAACATAAATTGACAAATCAAATAATTGCATATTTTCATTTAAAAAATCTTCATATCGGTGCTTCTTCCCTTAAGAAGAGAAAGGTTTTGGCCCCTAAATGGTCGTTCTTTGTGCAGAAAAATTGTATATGAATGTATTGTTTGTTTCAAGGCCAAGCCAGTGGTTACGTTTCAACTAATGGGTAGTCTGCCCCGGGATGGAGTAGTTCCTGACTATCCTTTTAATTGCTCTGGTGTAGATTTTTGTGGCCCATTTATGATCAGATATCGTAATCAAAAGGAGTCCTGCATAAAATGTATATATGTATATTTGTGTGTTTTGTATCTAAAGCAGTTCATATAGAAATTGTATCGGACCTCACATCTGAGGCTTTTATTGCTACCCTTAAGAGGTTTTTTGGTCGTAGAGGTAAGTGTTCAAAATTGCACTCCGAAAATGGAAAAACTTTTGTTGGTGCAAATCAGGAAATTAAGGGACTTTTGAAACTGGTTAAAGAACCAGATGAGAAGCTTTCGGGTTTCTTGTCAGCTGAGGGAATTGAGTGGAAGTTCATTCCGCCGAGAGCGCCTTCCTTTGGTGGCTTGTGGGAAGCTGCAGTCAAGTCTGCCAAATACCATCGTAAGAGAATCGTGGGAAGGTCAAATCTAACATATGAGGAGTTTTTGACTGTGTGCATCCAAATCGAGAGAATTTTAAATTCCAGACCCCTGTGCCCCTTATCGAGCAGTGCGGATGATTTAAATGCCTATGCCAGTTTGAATTTCATTCATATTTATTAATATTTTATTGAGTGTATATTTGTGAGTTTTAATTGTATAGTGCTTTGTGGTTGTGAATCGGAATATTGGAGTGTCTTTGCATTTTCTTTGTGTGCGACAACTTAAAATTTATTTAATTGTAATGACTTTTAATGTTGAATGTATGTGACATGTCAACGGGGGGAGAATGTTCACGCCCCGCTGCTTGTGTCTTGGTGTCGGCATCAGATGGCGCCACTGTTCTTTATTTTGTATATATATATAGTGACCTTGATTTTAATAAAGTAGTACAGTCCATGAGGCTTGTGTGTGATGTGTCCTTTCTGAGCTATGTCTTATGTAGTGCTAACCACTCCTATTGGGGAACATTTGTGATGTATAAGTTCCCATACACAGATAACAACAGCGCAATTATTTTGATAACGATCATGACAACGATTTTGTGACTTATGATAATGATTATGTGACTTATGATAACGATTATGTGACTCGGCTTGTCTTTGAACTCACGGTAGGATGGATTGCTCAAAGTCCCAAACTTTATTTTTCTCCATGGAAAGCATTTCTTCATCCATAGCACTCTTCCAATTTGATTGCTCTTCGTCTGGGAGAAATTTAATTTCATCAAAAGTTAACTCTTCATTTGTTGCAGATAAAGCTTCATTAAATGGATATCTCACTGGAGGCTTTCTTTCTCTTTGAGATCTTCTGAATTCTGGATATTTATCATCTATTGCTCTTTCAGTTTCTTCTAGTTTGATATCCGTTTCAGTTTCGTTTTCTTCCCCTGAATCAGAAGTGTTTTCTTGATTTTCAACATTCGAAGTCGCTGATAATTTATCTGAAATTATTTTCTTTTCATCAAAACGAACGTTTCTTGACACGGTAACTCTTCCTGTCACATGACTCTATATCCCATGCTTGAATATCCAATGAAAATAATCTTTTTCGATTTTGGGACTAATTTTCTTCTTTGAGTATCTGCAACTTTGACATAAGCATCACATCCAAAAATTCGGATTTTACTTAAATCTGGCTTTGTAGAATATTTCAGTTCATAAGAGTTGATACTAGTGCATGGAATTCTGTTGTGCAAGAAAGCAGCAGTTTGAATTGCATATCCCCAACAACTTTTTGGTAATTTGGAATCGTACAACATAGCACGAGCTTTGTCAAAAAGAGTACTGTTCATTCTTTCTGCAACCCCATTCAACTGAGGAGTATATGGTGGACATGGGTCAATTTCAACTCCTGCATTTCTCGCAACTTTTTGTAATTCCCCAGACACATACTCTTTAGTATTGTCACATCGAATTCTTTTGACAGTATCATTTACTTTTAGAAATTTGTTGAATTCTACAGCAATATCACTTTTCTTTTTAATCAAGCGCACTTCACAAAAACGAGAATAATCATCAACAAAAGTAAGAACGTAGCGCTCACCTGATAGTGTTGCTGGTTCAACAGGTCCGCATAAATCTGAATGATTCATTCGCATAGGAGCATTTTCCCTTCTGCGGTTCCCTTTTCCAATAGGTTCCGCTGACTGCTTGGCGAGAACACAGTTTTCACAAAATGAATCGCTTGTTGGTAATCCGAGTTTTCTCAATGCATGATTTCCTGAGTGTCCTAATCGGCGATGCCAAAGTTCAGCTTCTTCCGTTTCGGCCACAAATGTGTTCGAAACAGTTGGAATGAA
Organism: Araneus ventricosus; assembly: GCA_013235015.1. NCBI lineage: Eukaryota > Metazoa > Arthropoda > Arachnida > Araneae > Araneidae > Araneus > Araneus ventricosus. Next base: position 15,922 of record BGPR01018587.1, on the reverse strand, counting down.
GTCACTGACGTATTGTCCCTTGGAATTCAGTTCGCACAACACAAAAGTCTTGCTCTTTCCTTTGACAATGGTCTTATTGTCCTTGAAAAGTACCGAATATCCAGCTTTCTGTATTTGTTCGACTGAAATTAGGTTGCCATTGAGTTCCGGAATAAACAATACGTTTTTCAGAACAATTTCTTGTCCATTCTTTAGCCTGCCACGTATTACACCTGTACCTGCGACTTCTAGTAGGCTTGATTTAGCTGCACAGGACACAGCTCCGGAAGATGGTTTTAATTCTTCAAACCATTCGCGTTGAGAACACATATGGGAAGTAGCACCCGAATCCACAATGAATTTCGTAACTTCTCCACCAACAACAAAGGAGATTGCCGCTGCTTCTTCTTCTTTAAATGGCGGTTTCTTACGGGTCAAGTACCTACAGTTTCGTTTCTTATGTCCGAGCTTGCCACCTTGATGACATACCACAGTCTTATCACAAAATCTTGCTATATGTCCCTTTTTATTACACTTGAAGCAGACCACAGTTCGTTGATTTGTCGGAAAAGCAACATCATTTGACGATTCACTTCTCGCTGCTTTCGTTTCCGACACCCGCCGGTCTTTCAGCAACGCTTCGTTATCTAACAGTCTGCTAACAACAAATTGAAGGGAAACCTGTTATGAAGGTTGGTTTTCAATAGCAGATTTCGTAGAATCATATTCAGGAGGCAATGACATCAGGATATAAGCGATAATGTCCATGTCATTGATTTTCACACCGCACGATTTTAACTGATTCACAAGTCCATTAACTTCGTTAAGATGATCTTTCAATGATACTTCCTTCTTTTTCAGCATAGCAAGACGTTTTCTTATTAAAATTTGATTTACAGCTCCATCCCTTAGGTACGTAGATTTCAGTTTCTGAAAAATGCTGGCGCAAGTATTTTCATCCGATAGCGACACCAAAACTTTGTTGCTAAGAAACGATAACATCAAGGCATAAGCCTTCTTACTTGCCGAAACTTCATCTTCTTTCGTTTCGTCAGCTTCTTTATTTAAAAACTTATCTTTTTCGCTACGAAAATCGACTCGATTCTTCTCGCCCAAACGGCAAAATTTGCCCCGTCAAACTGATCAACGCAATATTTCAGTTCGGCATCCATTTCTGAAACGATACTGGGTCAAAAGGGAACCACGCTCTGCTGTTAAAGTAAAATTCACCAGCCGTGGACCGAAGCAAGAAAAAGAATAATTTATTATATACGAAACAGAGGTATATGTACATTGAATGTAAATATTAACCAATAAGAGAAGAGCGCGCTTCTAAAAATAGAACATGACATCAGACACTACATTACATCATACACTAAATAGTGAAACAGGAAGTGGATGAGTAATTGATGCGATGCATGCGCGATTACAGATTGAATATGAAATCATAACAATTTCCAGCGCAAATAATTACTTAAACTCATAAATAATCCATAATTATAAACACCCAATATAATTCCAGAAGTTTCTGTTAAAAAGCTTGAGAATACTGCTTTCATAGGGCAGCGAAAAGGAAATGAGCAAAGCTTTCTTTCTAATCTCAAAGCCAGTCAAAGCCACCGGTTAAAAACAAATGCATTTGAACGAATCGTGTGCCTAAGCACTGAATATCACCACGAATGGGGGAAAACTCGGCTTCAGTTATAATTACTGCACACATACACACAAAAAAGAGCTCCTCCTTTACTCTTAAAAAATTGAAATGTTTCACTTCATACAGATTTTGAAAGGGCTTAAATCAAGGATCGCAACTGAAAGAAAACATAAATAACAGTTACGTGCCATGATGAAAGAGTTTCCAATCGAAAGTAAACAACCCCAACACTATATAAAACTGTCTACTCGCCGAAAGCAAACAACCTAGAAAAATTTAAATTACTTTGTCAAAACTGCCCAGAAATTTATGGTTGGGACGTTTATGAGGCAATACACAAACTACAAAAAAATGGATTGTTGGATCTAGTATCTTATCAGAAGCACTTGTTTCTGTAACTTAACAGCCGGTAACTACCGAAAATTTATTGCTGTATTATTAAGAGACACATGCTGTTACTTGATTATTTTATGCAATTCGGGAAATCTCACTCTTAATCCTTTCACTACCACTGGGACATATATGTCCCGTATGACTTTATGGTATTCTTTAGTAACACTGACAATTCAGTACCACTGGGATATATGTGTCCTACTAAAACATGTTAATGCGTACCAATGGGACACTGATAGGTCCCACTGATCCCTCCACCCCTCGGTGATTTATTTTTTATTTTTTCAGCATATTATCGATATTTCTATTGTAGTTAATGTAATAAAATACTTATTTTATGTTTTATCAGAAAACAATTGGTAGAGAATGGGTTAAAAGGGCGCTGCTGTCGTTGACGAGGTTAAGAACTAACAATGTGATACCGGCCAGTGTGTAACGTAACTTATTTGAAGACGGGTCTAGCAGGAGAGCAAGCAGACCTCTGTGATACGAGAAATAAAATTTTGAAGTCTACAGTCCGCATTTGAGTGAGTGTGTTATTTGGTAATGGTGAATATGAGTATTATATACCAATTTAACCAACCAGAGAACAGCGACCTCTGCACTGTGCGCAAGAGGCTCCATTAAAAAATACAAATCCTGACAAAATAAAAACAAAATTTCTGTTGTGAACTTGTTGTATCATGAGTCAAGAAAGATAATAGAATACACTTTATTTACCTTCATTCCGGTAGAATTTAAACTTAGTTTTCTAGCGACTTCTCTTTAAACTCGAATAATCTTGGAATTCCCATTTCAGTTTGCACCTCAAATATGAGAATGAGAATCTGTCATGTAAATTAGCAGAGTTTCGATTCCTGGTGGGATATATCAGTGTGGATCCCAGGGCCATCTATTAGCACACGATGCTCTACAATATTCATACCATATCTCTATGACGTTCTGCGGCATTCAGAATATTGTGGCGACATTTTGAAGATGTCTTAGAATATCATGTGCCAATAGGGAAGAAGGGTCATACCCTAGTTAAAGGGGTGGAATGGTCGCAGGAAAAATTCGTAAAGGGGGCTATTTTGCGGTACACTTCAGTGCCCGATTTTCAATCGTGGCAGCCGGTCTTTCATTGTTGACTCGGATACCAAAGCAGGGCGAGGGGGGGTACTCTGTGATTTGTGAATAATCTTGACCACGAAACATTTTATTTTGAATAGTGTTGTGGAGTTGCATTGAGACAACCGATCTTAGGCCATTAGGCCTTGCTGGATGTGGAATAGAGAAATGAAACACAAATATAATAATAAAAAATGAAGTACTTTTAATGATTCGAGGCATCGGAATGTCTGAGTCAAGAGGCAAAATAAGGCAAAATGGAGTTTCAAAGAATCAAAACAGATTTCTGATCCCAAGAGAAGAAAATAGAAAAGGCGAATAACTGTTCGATTTCCTCTAAAGAAGTCAGTCTTTTGAAAATCAACATGAAGGAAGGAAAGTGTATTCTCTAATTTCTACGTTTTTAAGCCTGGGTTCAGCAATAACTCGATGAGTTCCAGAAGCAAAAAAAAACATTTATTTTAACATGAAGTCAACATATATATATAGATAATAAGAACACATCACGAACAAGAAGACATTTTCCAGAAACAGTGACAGAGTAGGTCTGAAAAATATTGATTGCCAGAAGACAATCAGGACGCACTCACATCCACAGAGCTATAATTTAATTAATGCTATTATTATAACAATATATATGTTTCAATAAGTTCAATAATAAGATATATAAATTTTTGCAGTATACAACCTTCTCACAAATGTCTTGAACCTCCCGTCCCTTGACTTCAGAATAGTAAAATCTATAGTCATAAATATTGTGTCCAGGTGTCGTAAATTAGCTCTGCGCTTTGTAATATCATTTACAACACTATCTATTGACAAAATTCGAGGTAAACATTTTTAACTCGAAAACAGTATGAGATACGGGGAATTAGGAATTTCCAAGCTGTAAAGCATCCTCAAATTTGTACGAAAAGATATTTTATACACATTAGAGTTAAGAATTAGAAGCTCATATCTGGAGTTCGTTTGGTGAGGATTTACAAAATAGCTTGGTCACAAAGCACGAAAAATGGAGCCTTTACCTGTCATAAGTTTTTTACCCTTTTCGCTGTCACTTAAGGTGCACCTGGACTACAATTACTAAATAGAATGCTGGGTCGATCAGCTAACCAGTTATTAAATTTTCAGCACCTTGCATAACTGACTAGCGTACTTTATGTCGCACTCTGACAGCACAACTAGAATTTTCTGTCGTCCAGCAATGGGCGTTCAGCCTGTTTGTGCACGTATTTACTCGACAAAAATGTCTCGTCTCTACAAACCGTCTTTGCAAGGTTGGTTGACATTAAAATATAGTTTCTGAAACATCCTGTTTTCATATCGGGGAAGCTTTAATAATCTGCGGACCATCCAAGTGTTTGGAAAAACTCTTAACTCAACTGAAAACAATAAATCAGTCGTGAACAGAAAATGAGCTAATGTTTACTTTCCTAAAGAACAGTTTTGGGAATTTTAAACTTTCTCAAAGAAAATAAAATTTATAACATTAGCACACTTGATTTTGAAAATGTTTTTACTCTGCGAGCTTAGATACTTTCGAAAGGGGAGTTTCCCGAAAAACGGGGCTCATGAAACCTTAAGATTCTCGCGACTCTTTAAGTTAAAGTTGCTTAAGTAAGTGATTTTATCTTAAAATCTAAGTAGACATAATGCATTATAAAGTATTGCAAATAATGAAGCAGCGTTAAAAAGGGGGCTATTTTAATAAAGGGAAAAAATCTAATTTATATCAGGTATGTTCAGAGATATAAGACTCTTGATTATCCGAGATTTGATTATCCGAGAGACCATCGTCAAAAACTTTAAAATCCAAAATCTAAGAGTAATTTATCGCCGAATTTCGATGCTTCAGCTTGTAGAAGAGAGCGGTAATTGCATTGCATTTTGGTAGAATTTATCAGTATTGAATGCTACTTAAGGGATTGCTCCTTATTGGAAATACATAAGATCGTCAACTTTAAAGAAATCGTGACAGAAAATATTACCGGAAAGTTACGAGTTGAAAAGACGTTCAGAGAGAAGAAGATTTGAAGTTTTTGAGTCAAGCCACCGCTACACCCTTTCTAGAGCGATTTAACGATGATGAAATAATCAGCCCAAACACATAAATCTAAAAAAAGCGTGAGTGTGCTAATACACCTTTGCAGAGATGTGTCTTTCATCGTTTAATGACATGATTTTTTATCCCTTTAGAACAATTTTGTCCGAAGAAGAGTTACAAGAGAATGAATTCACTAGTTACGAAACTTGTCCATCAGCTTTACGGCAGCAAAATGCAGCAGAAAGACGAAAAGAAAGCAGAAGTCATCTACAAAGTGCGTACTTTAGCTACTCTTGCTTAAGGACTGCAACCTTCATGCAAATAGGAATGTCTTGCTCTTTTCTACTTTCTCGTGTCCTCTGAGAGCAATAAAAATCTGAGTGCTCACTGCTTTCCCCAATTTGCATCTTTGTAATATAAACAATTTCTGTGTTTTACTTTCTCGTATACGAAGTGTATAAAGAGAAAGTATTGTAATCGTCAAAAAATTCGAACTCGAGATTTTGATGAATCTCTACGTTTTTCCCTGAGTCCAAAAAACCTAATTTTGGTATTATGTCTGACTGTGAGTCTGTGAACACGATAACTAAAATACTATTAAAGCTAGAGGATGGAATTTGGTATATGATCCTTACACATAATTTTTATGCTTCTATGAAATTTTGGACAAAATCTGTCCACGGGAAGTCTGTCTGTCTTTCCGTGTTCATCTGAACACAATAACTCAAACACTTAAATAGCTAGATAGATAAAATTTGGCTGGGCGGTAAGATCAGTTAGATGTCCACTATTGTTTTAAATGCATCTAATCAACTTTGAGATCTGTTTTCTCGAAAATGATTCTCATGGACTCGATTCACTTGAATACATCAAAAGTGTTGCCATGTTTTCAAATACCAAGGCGAATTTCGAAAACAAATTCAAATTTTCTATATTAAAATAGATCGAAACATATAAAGTTTAGTCTTTTCGATGACTACTTCGATATTTACTAATAAAACAAGAAATGATGCTTTATGTTAAGTTATTTATTATTCTTATTTCATACATTGAGACTTCAAATCGTTGTGCATTTTAAGCTTATTAATCACTATATAGTAAGCCAATTACTTTGCATAATTATCTTTTAAGTTCATTAAAATTTATATATAAATTTTAATTTAATTATAATCTGTCATTTTTTTATTATAAATAAACATTCATATCGTGTGAAAAATAAAGCCATAAAAATTAGTGCTTAAAGTTGATGCTTAAATCTATCTTCGTAAATTGAGTTCTGAATTCCCATTCTGAAATACATCTCTTATTTAGTAGCAAGTGAACTGAACATTTCGTTTAAAATATTTTAAATATCTGTTCAAATCGAGAATCCTCTCTGAATATTTTCAATATTTTTAAAAAAATAATAGTTGAAATAAACGTCAGAGGGTTATTCCATAAAAAATGCTGCGTTAATGAGAAAGAATGAAAATTGTTGATAGGATTTCCATTAATTTTTCTTTTCCAATTTCTGGAAAATATTTCATTTTGGCTGGTGACATGAATAATGTTAGATTTTTTCCGAAGCATTTTTTCAAGAAAAAATGCTTCGCGAATTTTTAAGTATCAGCTGAAAGGAAAAAAATTATTCCCAGAAATGACATTAATGCGAAAAAATTGGTCAGAATTAATGAGCTTCTGTATCACGCTTCATTTAGAATGATTTTTTTCTTTGCTGAAATATAATAGGAATTGTTATGATTTTTGAGAACTAATATTATAAATTTTAGATTTTACTTAATCAGATGAAAATCTAATTCACATTGTTTAACTTTTCAACGAAATTCGATATCATTTCTTTATTTTTAATAGAAATTATGATATTGATGCTAACTTGTGTTACTATACAGACATGTTTTCAGTGTAACTCAGGAAGCGTCTTTGGATTAATAACTTTCGCTTATATTAACCCAATTATTATTAAAGAGAAACAATTATTCAGTCTCTCATTGCTTGTTCTTATTCTCGTTGCATATAGTTTGGATATGTCGTAGGCGAATTGAGATAATTAGTTTTTTGCGAAGAGCCTCGTCATTTTGCAGGCTCTTTACAATAAGCCTGGCTTCAATTTGCCAGGCTCTTTGCAATAAGCCCGGCTCCAATTTTCCAAGTTCTTTGCAATAAGCCTGGCTGCAATTTGCCAGGATGATTGCAAAATGACCAGGCTCTTTGCAATAAGCCTGATTATCTCAATTTGCCTACGACATATACATTAAAACTAACGAATAGAATTAAACAAACCTTTCTGACATCTAAGCTTTCATATAAACTGTAGTGTTGTCAGCTACGGTGAAAATTATTATTCCGTGTAACTGAAAAAAATGAAAGACAAGTAATTTTTAAAATTGAATTCACTTTTGCTTTGCAATTGAATTCACTTTCATGTTATAGAATTTTGTTTCAGAATTTTATTTGATCAGTTAAAAATGGTAGATTTCTTTAACCGTAATCAGCTTCTGTTTTTGTTACATGGCTTGCATAAAAGCTATTTCTTTACACTGTTTGTGAAACAAAAGCTTAATTTATTTCTTGTGCTCGATAGTTATTTTGATAACAAATTATTTTATTATTTACGTAAAATAGCATGCAAAGGTACATTTTATTTTCTATTTTGATTCGGCGATATTTTTAATATGATAATGTTTATAGGTTGAATATTATTTGTAAATTTCGACATGCGACGTGCCGTGTATGATTCAGAAACAGGTGCGTTTCCATTCAGAACACTCTGCGGTGCAGACCGATGGACCTCGAGTTACTAAATATGGAAGGTACTTACTTCTTAAGTAGTAGACGCTCTGTAAAAAATAGATTTTCAAAACTTTGATTAGGCTCTAATTAAAAATTAATCAATGTTTAACGTTTATCCTCAATACATTCGGAGAATATTATCGCACAAAACCCTGTTTTAAGCTTCCACAAAATTTACAAAAATAAGATTGTCAGTAATACGAATGTTATTTTCGAACAATTTGCTTCTAATTTAAATAAATTTTTCAAAACATTTTTAAATATATTTTACAGGAATACTTTCATTTGTTTTCTTTACTGCGTTTATACACACGCGCTGTTAGGCAACATTAAATATATTTTTTCTGTACCTTGCCATGGCTATATTTAACAATATTTTTTAAAAAATGATGTAAAATCAGATGAATTAAGACTTAAACATTATCATGCTATACAGAGATGTAGCATCAATTTGGCAAAGTAGGCAACTGTCTAGAGGCCCGCAACTTTGGAGACCACAAACGCCTTGCGAACTTTTTCCTTTTCTGTATTATTTTCAAGGTGATTATATTTGGTGCATTCATTTAATTTAAAAGTGCCGTTTACTCAAATTTGTTTAAATTAAAATGAAGTGTCGTTTAAATTTCAGAACGCAATTCTTTGGATTTTTTTTTTCATGCTTGTAAATTTTCTTACTGATCAATGCAGTCCAGTTTGTTTTGCAGTTGGGTGACTGACTCAACAGTTATGGCAAATTTTGTATTAGAGAATTTATATTGTATAAAGTTTTGTAACTTTTTATAAATTTTTGAAAAATTACTATTGGGTTTTTTTTATTTGCGCGACACTGAAACCAGCTCTCGCAATTAATATTTTCTTATTTCAGGTTGTCTTAATATTTATTACTTAAAAGTTGACTGTATAGAGATTTAAAAACAATCAATTAAAAATGTTTGCCTTTGGAAGATGCGGAGGGGAAAAGGGGCCCAAGAGACAGGTATTGTCTGTAGGCCCTTAAAGGCTTAATGCGGCTAGGATGCTACGCGTTTTTGGATTAGAGGTAAGACTCTCCTTTCAGTATTTCTTTAAGTGAATTGAGACAGTTTAAACAAACACTTAATTGCGTGTTTCTCTTGGAAAAAAAAACAAAAGTTAACTATCTCTTTCTGAAGACGATTTTGCAAAGTAGTTGCTGTTAAGGCGCATTGATACACACAAAAGATGCATATCAATGTGCCCCCGGTGTCAACTGTATCTATTTGCTTCCAAGATACCTTTTTTTACTCAAAACAAGTGGTCACTCAAAATAAATGCTGAAAAACCTCAAAACATAATATAGTTCAGAAAAATAAATGTTTTTTCCTACCTTTTGAGTAGTTTCCCTGGCAGGGAAACGTAATTAGTGAACGAAATCACACAACATGTACTTAGAGTAAAATTTACTGACGAGAAGAGTATCAGTTTGATTCATTTGTAAATTAACTTTTGACTGAACATGGCCGAAAAATTACCCTGTGAGAAGGGTTACAGTGGCATCTATATGAAGGGATATGATCATCTTGAGCCATTCCAATCATCAAAATTTATGAACTGTATCTAGGTTCCCGCCTATCAATGTATCCCAATTCCCCCTACATCTTATAAATATTATCATGTTAAAGAGAAGAAAAAAAAACTGAATTTAATTTACGCAGTGCAACTGTGCAGGTGAATACCAATTTTTGCCAGACATTTGCAGTTACGATCGTATGTCAGCCTTTAGACGAAGCGATCGTAAATTTACCCACTTAAGTGAAAAGTTTTTCAGCCCACTTGGGGAACTTGCCTTCCTTTGCTTTTCAATTTTACAGATAAATGTAACGTTTTTGGAATTGCTCGTGTTTTTTTAGTCTACCTTGTGAGGAATCGGAATTGTTTTCTGCTAGAGAATGATCCCCATCGGAAGGGGGGGGGGGGCCCCGGGGGTTCCGGGATGAGGGGCGGCCGGGAAAGAAAGCTGTTTCTCTCCAACCGGATGGGGCAATAATGGTGGTGTGGCTCCTTGGGCCCATCTCCGAAGACAGGTCGTACCCCGGTAAACCGGGGGGGGGGGGTTGTTGCATGAGCCGCTCGTAATGGGACTATAATGCAGGAAAATCAGTACCTGACTATGCTGTCGTGGCGGCCGGTATTTCATGTGTTACCCGGATGCTTTTGCAGGACGGAGTGATGTTCTTTGTCACTTACTAGAGAATGATGATGCATTACTGAGGACAAAAAAACCTTTGTTTTAAATAAGAACATACAGAGAATATAAGACAGCTTTGAATAAATTTCTTATGAAAAGGTAGCTTTCCTTATTCGAATATCTTTTACTTTTGCTTAACCTTTTGTTTGTTTTGAAATAACTTTTCATGTCTGCAGCAGAGAAGAGTCTAGAAGTTTTCTAATTTGGTTTTAAAAAATCTGCCATTTTAAAATAAAAACCAAAGTTTTCACTAAATTTACTCTTTAAAAATATATTTTAATGACCTTGGAATGCAAATTTTTCTGTGTTTTTTCTAATTACTGAAAAGCATTACAAAGTAATAAAGGTCCCTGAAGTTTTCTTAAATTGTGTTACACTTTTGAGCGAAGGCTTTGGTTGAAATTAAAATAATAGTCGAACATGTTACGTGTAAATAAATCGAAGTGAAAAATGTGCTAAATTAACAATTCGAAAAAGAAAACTTCAAACTCGAACATTGTATTAACGCAGTATTTAAGCTTAAAGGGAATAAAATATATGAAACAAGCAGGCTTCAAACGGTTTATTAATTTATTATTCAAAGTTGGTTTGAAATAATTATATGTTAATTTTTTGTCACAAAAAATATTTGCATATAACTGCATATTTAATTTGTTTGAGTTGTCATAAACATATTACAACTTTTATCTATCGATACCTGATAACTGCATTTATCACTGTGAATATTATAACCAGTAAATAACAATGCTGGATCGTTTATATAATTATGAAATTTGATTTTTTTTTCCTGCGTTTTATCCATTAGTAAATCTTTCATTCTATTTTTCCTGTTATACATTAATATTAAATGGAAGCTTCAGAATTAAAGTAAAACCAAGCTCATGATTAGCATAGCACCAAGCATTAGCCATACCACTAATACTGCTATGATAATGTGGAAACGTTATATTTTCTGTGCAAAAGTTATCATGTCCATAATTCATGTTCATAAAGTATCCACCAGGCAGAAATTACACATTTATGTCCAATGTTTTTTTTCTAAATGAGGCTAATCGACTTTGAGATGTAGTTTCTCAGAAATGAAATTCAGAGAATGAGTTCACTTTACCTCTGAACACTCCAAATACCGAAACGCCTAGCCACTCAATATAAGAGACTGGTATATGTATACTAAATAACAGTTTCGATTCTAATTTTTCGAAGCAATTTTTAGGATTTAAACTATTTATGTCCTTAAAAAAACATTGTATTCACAAATGGTTTCGAAAGAGAATTCACTCACATAAATACTCATCTTCGCTGGGTATATCTTCTTCTTTGTAACGTTTCTTTGCGACACTGCGTTTGGGATAGCGACGTTGTGGTTCAGTATCTGAAACGGTGAAAGTATATCACAAAAACATGCTTTAAGAAGATTGCTAATGCGGGGTAGAGAGATAAAAAATTGCTGTAATTGTCAGAATTGTACAGAAACCCTACCAAGTTTCAATATTTTCTAAAAAAATAAACAGCACAATGTAGGACATTCTGTACAGCGCAAATAGTACACTACACTTTGATAGCACAAAAATATTATTCTTAAATTGGAAAAACGAATTAAAGACTCAATTAAAATGAACATATACATTTTTTTAACGAAAATAAGATACAAAAGATGATGTGAACTTAAAAATATGTAGGAAAAATGTAGACAACGTAGTAATTTATTCTGAAAAGAACACATACACAGAATTCCAAATTTTATAATTCATCGTGTATGTTCATGAGGACGATAAGTTAAATATTAATCATTATTTTAGTTATAAAAATGTGTATCACGTGAATTGCAATTTTATTTTTTTTATTTAGCTACTTTAACTTATTAGTAGATGTTAAAATGATTGAAAACTTTTGTTAGCTATTTTTTTAAATCTATATTGCAAGGTAAGAAAACTATATCTTTCTTAATAACTGTTGTTTTTTCATAAAACATCCGCAACTTAATATTAAAGCTGCTTGTTTTTCCTTCATATTCTGGAAACATGCAATTACGCCGTTATTCATACCCATCAAATCAAGGCCAGATTTCACATCAGCGATAAATAAATGTTTTCCTTGTTATCTCACCAATATTGGCTTTTGCATAACAATAAAAAGCAAATTAAATCACATCGTTAGTGTTTTACTGATAAAAAATTATAATTTTATATATTCAAAGATGATTTATAAAAAAAATTCATTGATTAAAAAGGTAACAAAAATAATATTTCAAGCAAATTGAATTAGACACATTCAAAAATTAAAAAGAATTCTATAATATTTTGACCAAAAAAAAAAAGACATTGCAATTTACCTTTTGAACATCCAGGTTCCGGCAGATTTACCTCCTCGACATCAAAGGTAAAATCTTCCTCCATGCCTCCGAGCATGTCTTCCAGCGCCTTCAGTGCGGTTTGGGCGGAGAAGAGAACGCTTTTTGAGAATTCTTTCGGCTTAACACCTCGAATAATAATCATTGTTGTGGTCACCTAGTACGAGGAAACAAATAAAGTTTATAATTACATATCCAAGAAAAAAGATTATTTTATTTTCTCTTCAGAACTATCTCTTATCGGAGGAAACTATTTCTTGATATTAAAAAGCTCATTTTCAAACATGGAGCATACCCTAAGCGTGAGTACAAAATTAGATGGCCTATTTAGAGCATTCCGCAACAAGCGCATGTTTTAAATTGTCGAGTATCTGTTTGAAAGACATTTATATCTAAAATGGAAAAGTTTACTATATATACACTATATGCCCAAAAGTATCCGGACACTTGAAGATTTTCACGTTTTTTAGAATTTCTCCAGAATGGTTTAACCGACTGCCTTTAAACTTCGGACATGTAAAGAATAGACAATAACTCACATTTTACATGGAATATTTGGTCCTGAGGGCAATTAGGCGACCGTCTACAAACTGATGAAGACAAAAAGGTTTTTGGCACATCCCGCTTCACAGAATACTGATAACAAGATGAAACTTTCAGAAATGGTAATGTATAATATACATAATATTTACAGAAATTTTTGTAAACACAGCACAAATATTTGGGAAGATATAAAGGTTTTCTTAAAAATCTCAAATTTTTCCACCTGTTTTTTTTGCTTATAACGGAGTTTCCTGTTATATGATACAAAACTCCAGGAAAGATGACAATATGTTAGAGTAAAATTTTGTAAAAAATTTGGAAAAGAATGTTTGAATATTACAGGAATTATGAGCAGTATTTCAGTAAATAATGTTTTTCATGCATGCGCGAAACATAGTGTAATTTTTCTTACTTTAAAAGCCAGATATATGGGCAACATATAAAAATATTCAGTTCAATCATTAGTATTTAGAAAGATATCGGCATTACAACGAGAAGAATTTTAGCTCCTGTCGAAGAAAGCTAAAGATGAGGGATTCTTACACAAATTGATATTTTTTAAACTTACATCTTTAAATAATTATATTGAATTGTATAGTGGTTAAGAATATCTGAATACCCATGAAGACTTATATCAATTACGCATAACTGAAATTCAGCTAATTGGGCACTATAAATAACAAAAAATTTTATTATTTTAATTATATTATTTACATGATTATTAACAAGTTACATATACAATTATTTTATGCCAAAACGATATTTTTTAAATATATTTCTTTTATGGCGAAACAGTTTTATTTAATTAATTTCTTTTCTTAAAATATTTTAATAATTCTCTACATATATTTTTTATTCGTTACGAATATTAGATGTTCAAGGATGGATTCAGCAAATTTACCACTATTACAATAATTATTTAAAGATGATTTAAAAATATCAATTTTGTACAACCTCATCTTTTAACTCTCTTCGACGGACTAAAAATCTCGTTTAATCCGATATCTTCTATAATGATATTGAACTGAATATTTTATAGTTGCCCTATATCTGGACTTTAAATTGTGAAAGAAAAAATACACTATGTTTCGCGCTGCCAGTATAAACAATATTTAAAAAACTGCTCATAATTCTGTAATATTCAATCATTCTTTTCAAATTTTTCAAAATTTTTCTAATATGTCATCTTTCCTGGAGTTTCGTATAATATACGAAACTCTGCAGTATAAGCAAAAACAGGTGGAAAAATTTGAGATTTTTAAGAAAACCTTATATCTTCCAAATATTTGTGCTGTTAGAAAATTCTGTAAATATATGTATATTATACATACTCATTTCTGAAAGTTTCCATCTGTTTCAGTATTCGTGAAGGGGTGTGCCAAAAACGTTTTTTGTCTTCATCAGTTTGTAGACGTCGCCTCATCCTAGACCAATATTCATGTAAATGTGTTGTCTATTCTTACGTCCGAAGTTTAAGGATCAGTTAAACCATTCTGGAGAAATTCTAAAAACGTGAAATCTAAGTGTCCGGATACTTTGCATTATGTATATATATAAGTACTTCTTAATCAACATGCTACTACTTTTAAATAAAATTTTCACTTGATAAGTATGTGGGTAATAATTTTTTCACATTTTGAAGATAATGTAAATATTTTAGCCTTTTTGCATTCCGAGAACTCACTAACTTTGAGAGAGTAAGCGCAATTTAAAGTTGAAATATTTATAGCTTAGATAAATTAGCATCAAATTTGTCGTTTATGAGAGACACTTTACCAGCCCTATTCTTTTGAGGTTTAAAAGTATTTAATGCAATATTTGATAAGAGTTTAGCCTGTATTCGATCTGGAAACAATTTTTGTAAATTACCATGGTAATTTGAAGTCGATATACTATTTTAATGATTATGACTTTATACACAAGATGTTAGGTTTTCTTCTTTTGAATGAACAGAAATCAGCATATTCAAATACTTAAGATAGAGATCAAGACGTTTTGGATTGATAAATACAATTTCGAGAGGGAATATGCAAGAATATACGTATGAACTGAAAGAAACTTACTGACTTTTTTTGATAAAGGTAGATTCCGTTTTATCGCACTAACAGAAATGTTTGAAGCAGCCTACATATATTGAAAGATTTTTTTCGGAATATAGAATTTTTTTTACAAATAAAATGGTGAACTGAAGAACCTAAAGGACAGCTTAAGAAAGTTCAAAAATCTTCATGCATCACCTTCTTGAGTTACTACATTTAGAAACTGGATTGCTTGGAACTGCGAAACAGTTTAAATTTTGCTTCTTTCAGTTCTTTGTTAGCTATATTTTGTTATGGAGAAATAAGATATAAAAATACAAGAATAAAGAAATTTGAGTGTAATGTTCAAACTCTTAGAAAAGAATAAATATAAAATTATATTTTTTTTCACCTTGTAATTATTGTATTTTGAAAAACATTGAAATCAAATGAAATTATTTAAAATGCAATGTAAAAGAAAATATAAATTTGCTTAAAACATTGTTCCACTTTTTTGAGAAAATTAATTTAAGCTTTTCAAGATTACATGACATATCTTATTTAAACTAAAATTATTAATTAAATGTATATAGAGAATTAAATTTTACTTTTTGCTTAGCCCCAGCACCAGATATGTTTATCTGTTCGGCATGGGACGCAAACTTGTTCATCATGAACTCTGGTATCTTGAGGAGGATTCCTGAAAAATGATTCTCATAGTACAAAATATGTTATATCGTAGATATAAATGGTGTTGTTTCTAATATTAAAATTCCTAAACTAATAAATTTATTTTAAACGTTTATAAAGCAATACGTAACCGAACGAAGCACAG
>BGPR01018586.1:0-30616 GCA_013235015.1 Araneus ventricosus | reverse complement strand
ATATATATATATATATACCAACAGAAACAAATGCAAAAACCAATTAAGAAATTAGTTTTTTAATCAAAATAAATACTTAAATTAAAGAAGTAATATTGCAGGTGAAGTAAACTTAGGAAATAGAAACAACACGATTAACAAAAATTCTAAAAAAAAAATTTTAAATGAGAAAAACCTTCACAAATGCGGTGAATGCGCTAATGCAGCAGTATAACCGAAAAGTGAAAAATATTAACAATAGGAAACAAAACCATGTCATAAATGAGAACCAAAACAACAGAAAAGGGAATAGATCGCCAAGGTCCGG
This sequence comes from Araneus ventricosus, assembly GCA_013235015.1. Lineage (NCBI taxonomy): Eukaryota > Metazoa > Arthropoda > Arachnida > Araneae > Araneidae > Araneus > Araneus ventricosus. The sequence goes on along the minus strand of BGPR01018586.1, from coordinate 30,309 downwards.
GACGCATCAGCCAGGGAAATCTAGATATGGCGTATATACCATTGAATTCGATGTTTTCTAATCACAAACTCTAGCAATAATGCTTGAAAGAGAATTTGTTTCCCCGGAACACCGAACAAAACCATAATTTGAAATAAGGAAACAAAGCTAAGAGAAAAGAGTCCAATTGAAAAAGTAGAAATAGAAATAATAAAAATAAAAATAATGAAAAGATCAGTTCCATTTGAAATAAAACATATGAAATCCAACCTCATAGCCAACAAAGCAAAACAAAAATGAAGAAAAATGTGTCATAACTCACCCAGTAGTCCACTAGAGAAGGGACAAATGAAGCAGACGCAAACGCACGCGGCACAAACCATCTTTTAAAAGTGCTGACGTGGACACAGCTGAGGTGGTTGACAGTTAACGGTAGGAGTGGAGGAAATAATTTACTAGGAGTGGGAAGTGAAGAGTCTTAGAAGCCTCTACTATCCGTGAAGTCCCATGCACATTTTACGAGTAACAGAAAGTAAATAATAGACAATTAACCAAAATGAGATCGACTGTAAAAAAAAACAGGGGCAAATAGAATAAAGGCAAAAATAGCAAAGATTTTTTTCTTTCTTTTTTTCCCCTACAGAACGCTGTGGAATAAGGGTAAATAAAGAGAATCGGGAATTTCATTGGAGTTCAGATTGTTTTTCAAAAGTTCAATTTGTCTTTTCTTTGATTCTGAATTGTTACAAATATTTTTAATCCTTAGTTATAGATGTAATATTGTGTTTTTATAGATCTTAAAAGAGATATTAGAATTCCAAAAATTAAACCTATTAACATTAAATTTAAATTCATTTCTTTTGTCGTTAATGCTTAATTTTAATTCGTTATGACTGTCAATATCAAGATGAAGAAAAATAGCTTTAATATATTTATCGTTAGTTTTTGTTAATTTTAGTTCCTCAGGATAAATATCCCTACTAACTGAAGAGAAATCTTTAAAATTAAAAACCAGGATGTCATCTATACATCTAAAAGCAGAATTTAGACTTAAAACAGTATCTTTCTCGTAAAAATGAAAAAATAGATTTGCAATTAACGAAGAAAAACAAGACCCCTGTGGAATTCCTTTAATCTGCAAGAAAATATTTTCGCCTTTCAAGATGAAATTATTGAAGACGCATAAATTAATTATTTCTAGCCAATACGCTTCTGTGCATTCTAACAAGTTTTTTAAGTCGTAATAATAATGCATTAAAACCTCTTTTAATTTATTTAGTGGGATGCTAGTGAACAAGTAATGAAAGTCATATGTCTAGATTTGAGTAATTTCATTGTTCTTGTATATAATTATACAGAAATACAGTAAACAAGAATTAATCCTATATCAAAAAGTCATTATTTGAACAATATATCAATTTTAAATAAAATCTAATAAATTGAAATTACTAAAGATACCATAAACAAAAATCAAGTTTAAACATTATATGTCAACAAGTAAAAGAACACTGTTGTTATTAAAAATAATGAAATAGGCAATCCAAGTAAATGGAGTTTTCAAGAATTAATATAGCAGCTTGGCTGTGGACAAGCTTTAGCCAGGTTAAATTAATTTTGCTGTACAAACCATCCCTGTTACTATTGTTGTTGAAAAAACGAACAGGGTAATTTACCCTAAAATGAAAGAATTTAGAAAGAAAAGTCTTATACTAACCTTAAGTATAAAGCATGACTATATAGAAACGAATAAAATTCAGGATAAAATATGTAAATATCATTATATTGCACTAAGATATTGCACTAAAGACAGTAAATATATAATTTAATAAAATACCCATACTTTACATTAATCATAAACTAATCTGTGTCTCCTCTTAAACTTACCAGAATTCATCTCTTTCATTATAGCCCGCCATGCATATTGACATCACATGTTGCCACAACCAAAAATCTTACCATGAATCAGCATGATTGAATAAATAATATAATTAATTTTTGATATCATGAATTAGTAAGATACCTATATTAAAATTCTCAAAACTATATTAAAAATTGTAATACATTTAGTTATCGAGAAAATATCAGAAAATAGTTAAAAATGTCTATTAAAAAGGAAATTTTCACTTGAAAGATCCTGGCGTTACCTATGTAATAAATCTGAAACAAATAACTCAATAGCCAAATTTGAATAAAACTAGACATTGCGAGTAGAATAAGTGAAAACTCTATCCCACTAACAAAGAAATAAAAATATTCTTTTATAAACAATATGAGTGATTTATTTTAAATGACCTAAATATTTTCTATCTATATATGCTCTTAGAACACCTATAGGCATTCCATAATCCTGGGCAAAGGAGTAAAAATTTCTTATGTTCTTAATTCTAATATCAATGCCTGTTACTAAATTATTATTTCTAATTATATAATTTTTTACTAAATTCTTGAAGACAGAAATGCTAAGATTACTATTCCAAAAAGGGAATTTATTAATTTGAAAATTAAATGCATTTCTTTTATCAAAGATATCTATTACTAATTTATTATCTATGATTTTAATATCTAGATCTAAAAATTCTGCAGCTAATTCGTTGTCATTAGTTTTTGTAAGTTTTAAATAATCAGGATAGAAGTCAATATGTGGCTTAAGGCCAATTTCTTTACTGAATAATATTAAATCAACTATATAGCGGAATAATATACTATGGCTATAATTAGTCGAATCTTTCTCATAGTGGTAAAGATAAATATTTGCTAAACTATTACTAGCTGGTCCTCCTTGAGGTAATCCTTTAATTTGATGGAAAATCTTATTATCAAAAATCATCTAATTTTCTTTTAGAACAAGATTAATAAGATTTTTAACATTATTAATGTTAATATCTTTTTTAAGATCATAATCTTTATGTATATTTACTAGGGTATTAGTTAAATCTTCAATATTTATACTATTAAATAAATCCTGGAAGTCAAAAGTATGTACACTATTTATTTCTACATCTTTAATTACATTTAATATCTATACACTATTATTTCCTATAATTGTATCTTTTTGCTTATTTTAATTCTCTATCACCGTCTGTATGTATTTTTGTATGTATTACATATATATATATATATATATATATATATATATATATATATATTAACAACACAAAACAAAAACCAAAACAACAAAAAATAGGGAACAGAACGCCAACGTCCGGGACGTGTCATCAGCAAGGGAAATCCCGAACGGGCGTATATATCAATGAATTCGGTGTTTTCTAATCACAAACTCTAGCAATAATGCTAAAGCCTTTGCTGTCCGTGAAGTCCCGTGGAGAAGGTTAATTGTCTATTGTTTACTTTCTGATGTTCGTAAAATGTGCCTGGGACTTCACGGACAGCAATTTTTTATCTTTCCTAAATAATCTTAAGGATACCTCATTTTAAATACTTCTACTTTCTACATAATTAACGCACTACAACTTTCTTTTCAAATAACGAGTTCTAAAGGGGAAATTCCCTATTCTGGGTACTTAAGCGTTCTGCGCATTCATTCATTTAACAACAACGCGCCGCTCGGGCGTAAACTTCTGAATTCTGGTCATGGAGCTGCATACAAATTAAATACTTTACCTATGAAGAAATAACGCCTGATGCCTAAATAAAAGAAGATTTAAACAAATATCGTCTCTTCCTTGATGACAATGGACTGCCTTTCACCTTTTTAAAGCCTGATCTTTCATATATATGTACAGACGTATGTATGTATGTCCCTCTATCTTCTCACGAACCGCTGAATCCTGAAACTAGCCGTAAGTGCCAAAAGATGGAAAATAATCCAAGGAATCCATTTCGAGTGTTTAAATTCTGAAATTGTTATTAGTTGAAAGGATATTAATTAAAAACTTAATAGTGATTGATTCCCCCGTGCTGCCACCTATTGACAGCTCTGACATCCAACGTTCTTGCATTTTTTTTTTTGTTTATTGACTACTTTGACTCCGGAGCTTTGCTTATTTATTTAACGAAATCTGGTTTTAATTTGTATAAAAAGGGTTTTTCTCTTATTTAGCAAACTTGGTGTTTTGAAATTATAAACAAGGAAAACAAATCATAAAATAACTTTCTGGTTGTTTCTTTTCAATACTCGAAATCGGTCAGTCACGTGCTGCCATCTATTGAGCAAATAAAATAGAATTTTAAAGTTATTCGTTTACAGCAGAAAAAAAAATCATGGAAAAAATAATTAGAAGCTAGAAATGTCAAGGAAACGCAAATAAAACTCAAAATTAATTTATTTGAAAGTAAACTTAAACCTTCTGAAAAATGTATCCATATCAATGAAACTCAAATAAAAGTGAAAGTATCTTTATTTACAAAAGAAATATAAATTTCGAAAGCTAGGGTTTTTAAGTAAAATTCAGATTTTAAAAAATTCAGGGATAAACAAATATGAAACAAGAAGTATCAATTAAACTAAAAAGGTATTCAAAATTCGTTTATTTGTAAATAAATTTAAATTTTAATAAAACAAAACAAAATGTGAAGTTTGTTTGTAATGAAGCAAGTAATTAAATCTCCGGTAATGGTACGTTGGTGATGATGGATAATTTCAGTTCTGGGAATTAGATGATCTGCTGCTGTTGTTGGAGGCAAAGGGTGTGTGGGATTTGTTTGTTTTTAAGTAAAATTCATATTTAAAAATAAAAATTAGTAAAAAAATAGTGATGCAAATTACTTTTAGGCCTTTTGAGGGTCAATTGAATTTCCGCTTCCGCACAGAGGTCCCCTTCTAACATCATACTGAAATTTGATGATTTACTACAACTTAAGTGTGAATGGCAGATTTCTTTCCGCCCGAGAATATCCTTTTATTCGAGATAGCCCGCGCAACGCCGGTTCATACAGCTAGTATTAATATAATTACTGTGTGAAACTCCAGAAACTTCAAAATTCAGTTAATATTTTTTAAGAAATCAAACACACCCAAATATTCATGAAATTGCCTAGCGTAACTGGAGTGCGTAACACTGATTATAGATGTCGCAATTAGGCGCATAATAGACAAGATATTCAATGTAGAAGAGCGATGAGAGCTAATTTTCGTTATTTTATAAAAAATAAATAAATATATGAAAAGATCTAATACTAGTTTCTAAACACTAAAACATTCTTTTGAAGTAAATAAACCTAAATTTATTGAAAACCGAAATTTTTCTTGTGTGCTTAGAAATTTAGCAACCCTATGCGGACACTGGTTGAGGACTAAGGTCTATTCAGTTTATAACGTTAACAATAATTTCCCCCTATCAGCAAATGCATTCGTCTGTCTGAGGACGAAAGTCAGCCAAATAGCTCTACGAATTAAACAATTATTGTATAGTTTCTGCTGCATTAACATTAACGCCATTGTATACCCCCAAGCTTGGAACTCAAAGGGTTCCTGTCAGTTGAATGGGTATTTGTGGAAGGAAGTGCATACCGTGATCTCGAAGGGAGACATGATTGACCTCACATCTGTCCTTGCTTCGTTAAGTTGTCCAGACCCCCGTGCGAAGTGTCCAAAGGAATCAGAGCACAGAGAATTTTCTGGATGAGTGTAGTTGAACTCAAACTGGCCATAAAGAATTATCTATATATTTATGTTTTATTGTTAGGGTTAGTGTATGACTTTTCTTTCTAAATTCTTTCATTTTAGGGTAAATTACCCTGTTTGTGTTTTGAACAGCTTTAGTAACAGGAATGGATTGCACAGCAAAATTAATTTAACCTCCACAGCCAAGCTGCTATATTAATTGTTGAAAACTCCATATACTTGGATTGCCTATTTCAATACTTTTAATAACAACAGAGTTTTTTCACTTGTTGACATATAAATGTTTAAACTTAATTTTTTGTTCATGGTATCTATAGTATTTTCAATTCTTTAGATTTTGTTTTAAATTTGGTTGTATTCTTCAAATAATGACTTTTTAGTATAGGATTTGCTTCTTGATTACTTTGTTTCTGTATGATCATATATAATAAGTTATATTTAGAATTATATTAATATATGTATTTTTGCACTATTAAAAGGCTGCTTTGCTCCTTAAGTGTAAAAAATTAAACAAAAAAATGATGTGAGAGTAATATTATGAATATTTTAAGGAACAAATTATAGATAAAAAGTGGTTCCTTTGTAGGATATTTTTGTCTGATATATCTGTGCATTAATTTTAATTCATAGGTGTTTTACTTGTTATTCATGGTTTCTAGAGTGATTTATTTTTAATTCATAGTTGTGGGTGTTTTTGTGTAACTTCTTATTTGTATTCATAGTTTTTGAATGTTTTCTTTTAATTCATAGATATGGTTGTTTTTATGTATCTTCTAATTTGTCTTAATATTGTCTAGTAATGTATTAAATGATATTCTTCAAGTATCATTATGTCTATAATGCAAAAATACAAAAAAATCATAAAAAATGAAAAAAAGTATTTACTGTTTCTGTTCGTGGGATCTCCTTAGTGATTAATTTATGTATGATTGGATTAATTAGCAGATGATTTATAGCCAGCTTTTAGAATGTGCATATAAGATTTAATATTTTTGAAAAAGGTATATGTAGTAGTTTGGTTGTTTGATTTGGATATTAAATATTTCACTTTGGTGAATGTTCTATTTATAACACGTTTGAAATAGTGACTTGTTGTTCCTTGTTATTGATTTTAAATGGGTAACTTTTAATGTGGATGTGTGTAATTTCACAGTTCAGCAAGTATTGCTACTTCTGATTTTAGAATTATTTTTATGAGGTTATATGAGTTAAAGATTTAGTGACTGGCAATTAGATTTATATTTTTGTAGGTCTTTGCTCGGTGTTATATTATTATGGTATGTATATCATCGTTAAAATTTTACCATTGTTTCTTCAATAATTTGCATTAGAGTTTTAGTATTTATAGATTTGGTACATGGAGAGTCTACTGAGGGAGATTGTGCGAATAGAGCAGTAAACAAAAAAAAAATTAAAATATAAAAAAGATATTGCGGCTATTATGCCTAAAATTGGAGATTATTGTGAGTTTGATACTGGAAATAAATTTAGTCTACTTCCTTGTGATGATATTGATGCAGTCTTTCATTCTACAATTGTTTTTCAAAATGTTAATAATAGTAATACTTCACAAAATAATAATTATAGAGATTTGAACTATATTCATGGTGACAATATAGAGGAATATGATATTGGATACAGAGATAATGTTACAAAAAAGTATAAAACCAGGATTCTTTGGATTTCAAAATATAAATATAAAAATAAATTGTCTTCCCTTATTTCAAATTCTACATTGCAGTGCAAAAGTAATATGAAGCAAATGAATAATAATGAAAAGGTTGATTATTTAAAAAATCTAAGATTTAAAAGTTGTAATAATAAAAGATTCAAAACTTGTGCAATGAATAATGAAGCTCAGTTAGATAATAATTCTGAATTTCTTTTCTGTAAAACTTACAATTGTATATATATGTTGAATTGTAAAATTAATAATTTCAAGTATATAGGAAAAACATCTAACACAATTAACTTAAGAATCAATCAACACTGTTCAGACACTAAAAAATTTGAAAACAACAAAAATATTCATAATAAAATAGAAATTGGACATTTTCATGCACACGGTTTTGATAATGTAGATATTAGTATCATTAAGATAGTTCCTTACATAAAAGTGTCCCACCCCGCTTCACAAAATACAGATAACAAGATGAAACTTTCATAAATGTTTGTGTTTAATATACATAACATTTACAGGAATTCTCGTAAACGCAGCACAAATATTTAAGAAGATATAAGGCTTTTCTTAAAAAATCCCAAATTTTCCAGACTGATTTTTCGCTTATAACATGGATAGTTTTCTGTTATATTATACAAAACTTTCAGAAAAAATGACAATATATTAGAGAAGCATTCTGTAAAAAGTTTGAAAAAGTTTTGAATATTTCTGGAAATATGAGCATTTTAGTAAATAATGTTTTACTGCGCATGCGCGAAACAGAGCGTAATTTCCTTCCACAACTTTAAAGCCAGATATATTGGGCAACTTATATAAGAAATTGAATTAAATAACTTTAGTATTCAGAAATATATAACGGCATTAGAACGAGCAGAATTTTAGCAATTGTCGAGAGAGGCTAAAAGATTTGGGCTTGTACAGAAAGTTATATTTTTTAAACTTATATCTTTGAATAGTTATATGGAATTACCATAAGATTTTATTTTAGTCCTTTTTACATCAAAACGCATCTTTTCCGAACTATTACATATTTAAAAAAAGAAAAAAAATGCGTTGCACCCTAATGGACAGGACTGGTTCGCCTATTATTACCAATATTTAAGGAAGGAAGAAAGAATTAATCTTAAAAGTTAGACAGCCATTAAAAACTTATTTATCGATGTTACAAAACAAGCACCCAAAGCTTTCAGCTGCTTTACATCCAAAAACTTTTATTTTGCAACAGTATAGTGAGGCGATACATAACGCAAACTTCGTTGAACAATGGTTTGTTCCTCAAAATATTCAAGTTTTTAAGTGAATCTCCGTCAATTCATACAAGATACTACATAACTAAGGGAAATTAATCCGATTTTGCACAGTAGACTCAATGCAGATAAAGAATATTAACAACTTGAAGAATACGAAATTATACAGATTTTATTCCGTTTCAAAGTAAGTTCTGTAATCTTGTTAATGTTTACGAAATTCTGGCATCAATCATGTTAAAAATTGCTTTCGAATTCTATTTTGATTGAAACTAAAAGTTAATGAAACGAAACACACCACACATGTCGTAGGAATGATTAGTTACATTTTTAACAAGCGTGTTTAACATTAAGCGTAAAATATAAAACTTCTGTCTTCCATAATTTTTGTTGAAAATTTGTTCCTTTCGATCCTCTGGTTGTACATTTTTCTTTGTTCTTAGAAGTGTACAAATGGACTTGATTCCAGGGCAACACCTTAACAGAGTTTCCAATAAAATCTGTATTAAAAATAATTATATATTTCAGTTCATGATTTTATTAAATGATGTTCTCCAAATAAAGCAATAAATTAATGTAGAAGTGAATTCCGTTCTAATCATTCTAGTGGGAGTGGTATACCCTAGACTTTTTGTATACTCCCTCACAAAGGTGTCATCCCAGCCGCATTAAAATTGTAGCCATTCGGCATACTAAGATTTATGTTGCCCGCGGAGACCATGATGCAGGGGCGACAATACAAGCTGGAGTAAAATACGCCTAGTAGGCACCAATACATTATATGGCGCGTTTTGTGAGTAATAGTATGATAAAGAAAAAACATCCTTTAAAACTGGATTACTTTGCACAATTATCATGACTTCACATAAAATTTCAAGAGTAGTTGCATGTTTTCCTCTAAAAATAGGGCGTTCTGATTTTTACTCGTGAAGTGATAACTATAGAAACATTTTGCATCAAAATTTGGACCATACAGTTATTTAATAATAAATTCGAATTTTCGAAATTTTGTTTCAAAGTTACCTCATAAGTGGGAATTTTGTGCACCGGTTTTTCATTATATTTCAATAAGAAACCCACTGTGTACAATGTTAGATATATTTATTCAAAACCTGGTTGGAAATATAGAAGAAAAGATTATTTTATAAATGCCGGATTATAATTAATTAGATGTGAAAAAGACCCCAGCAAGGATAATTGAACCCCCTACCGCGCTTATCACAGAAGCCATCAATGTGCACGTAACTGCATTAGATTATCGAATTTTAAAACCTTCAGTTTAGTTAGGTTATATTAAGGTCTGATTTTGCGAACCCGAGGGCTATTTTGGAACGGATCTAGTGATTTCGAACCATGGACGATACATGAGCTGTCACACCTTCTCCAAGCTTCCGTGTACCGCCAGGGGGAGGGTATTGTATCCTAGCGTCAGATTCAGTGTAAGCTAGATGCACATGCTTCTTCGCATGTGCGCACACATACAGGATTCTTCGATGGAATCGAGCTTCGAATCTGGAAGTCTCCAATTCCGTACCATAAGGCCACCGTGTCCCCTTTTAAGCGGCATTTAGTCATTCGAAGACATTATAATTCGATGCAAAAATTACGTGGAATCGTTAAACACGTCAAATTTTCTTCGGATTCTGAATTGGATCACTATAACAACGCATTTCCAATGTAGCAAGTACTGCCAGATAAGAGAGTAGAACCCACGGGAGTGTTCTACCCTCGTCTTTCTTACATACAACGTGGTTAGTTTGTGATTAGCTTCGCAGTACAGTGAAAAAACTCGGGTATGCATTTGGGCCTCTTCTCACTGACGGATGGAGTCCATTATTTGATACATAATGATTTGCGAATTAAGTGTCAAGACCATACCCCAAATTTAATTTATCTCGCTTTTGAGTTATCGTTCATACTTCCGCTTGGATGAACAGACAGACAAACAACTTTCTGTCCAAAATGTGATACAATCTGGTGAAGAAACCATATTCTATCTTTAATTCATGTAGCTTGTCGTATCTGCGAGTCTAAAATTTTATACCCATCAAAAATTTTAGTATTCAGACTACATACCAAACTTGTCCAGATTGTTGTGTTTTCATAAATTCGAAAATTTCGTTTGCAAGAAAGTAAAAAAAAATAAAACAGAATAAGAGGAGAGTATAATAAAAGTAATGGAATTTATCCGATCTTAAATTTTGCTTTGGTTTCTCAATGTTAGATTAAGGCATAAAAATTCCAAGAGAGAATAAATATTATATATTGAAAATGCGATCAAATAAACATCGAGATTATGAGAATTTTAATACTTTAGAGACCACTAGTTAACGCCACTCTTGAAAATAATAAAATTCTTAATCTTACCATGCTTGCTGTTCAAATATTTGCTAACAGCTATTTTATTTTTAATATATTTTATGATAGAAGTCCTTGTTCAGATTCCAGTAGCACCTGTTTAAAGACAAACAGATTTTCCATCAATATCGGAACAAAGATGTTTTTCATTTTATCCATTACTGCCATATTGATTTCTTTCCTCGCGATTTTCTTGAATTCTCCCATATCCTCTTGAGTCCTCGCGTCCATTTGGAAATCCGTCTTTTCACAAGAAACCTCTCGTTCTGGTAAGTAACATTCTGTTCTGTTAATAGAATGAAAACTTGGCTGGTTCAAAGCTGACGGGGCAACAATAAAAATTCGATTTATCAAGAAACTAAAATTAAGATAAACTATATCTAAAAATGTAGAAAATAAGAAAATGGTAATTTTTACACTAAAATTATTTATTATAATTGGCTAATTGACAGACTGAAGTGCGATCTCTCGTGGAACTCTGGTGTTCAGCGTTTCGTCAATTAGTAAATTTGTTTGTTACACATTCACGATCAAACGCAGTGTCTGATTTTCTTCGAATTTTGCATAAAAGTTTTTTGAGGTCATAAGAAATGACTTATATGTAAGAATATTTATTTTTTAATTCCGTTTCAATATGTGGCATTTTTAATGGTTTCAATGTGTTTGCTAGTCAATGGCGAGTGTGGTACCATTAAAGCATTTGAATCATTTTGAAAATGGCGAGACATTTAATTGTAATTTTTAATACTGATAAAAGCAGACAATTAACTGCAATCTTGTTAGTACTGATAAAAGCAGACAATTAATTGTAATTTTGTTAATATTGATGAAAGCAAATATATGTGCATATAATTCGCATTGATTAAAAGAGCGATAAGATCATAGTTTCAAGTGGAGAGTTGCTCTTTATGTTTATCTTGTTTTCTTTTTTTCTTAGAAGTATGTTTTGCAACGATTCTAGCCAAACGGCTAATATTACTCTCGATCATAAAATTTATAGAACTTCTTTCAGAACAATTTTATGTAATTTTATAAATAATAACTTAATGTGTTAGGTTTGCAAATACAGAGAGTACATTCTGCATAATATAAGTGTGCAATATTGTACATCAGGTGTGTCAAACTTTAATGCTAGCCCCGGACAAGTGAACAATGTTTATGTTTATGTGGGCCTCAAAAATTAAAAAATCACATTAATTTTTATAGAAACGTAGGTTTATATCGAAAACGCAGTATAAACAAGAACAAGGACAACAGTAATGTTTTGTTTCCGACGATTGACATATCTGCTCTACTACCATCTTTTCTTTCTTGCTTGACCTAAATATTTCAGAATTTGGCTAAAACGTTTTTGTTAAATATGTGACCATGTTGAAAACTTTTTATCGACTTACAATTTTGAATTTCAAAACACCCTTTTTCGTGATACACCCTATTTTAGATATGGTGAAGAAAAATGGGGAAAGGCTTGATTAAGTTGAAGAAAAATTCAATACAATTGAGGACAAAGGCGATACAATTCAGCTGAAAAACTTTTAAGATAGCCCCACCTTACTAATAGGTGTAAATATCGAAACCAGGTCTCCTTCTTTGTAACACATTGTCCGATGACTTTCATGATAACGGCTATTATCTGTGTCTTGTGCCTTTATGAGATGTACTTTTGTCAATTGCCTAGCTTCTTCTGCTTTTTGTCATCAGGTTCTGACCAAAGTCGCACTTTGATGATCAGGAATAAAGGGCAGAGTGGCATCCAATGGTGTATCAACATCACACCCATGAACTAGGAAGAATAGACTGAACCCGTCTTCTCCTACTTCGAGGAGTTATATGCAAAAGTAACAAAAGGGAGTATGTTCTCCCGATTCTTTTGATCGACATCAACGTACATGGCAAGCATGTCGGCAAGTGTTTTATTGAATCTTTAAATGAGGCCATTTGTCTGAGAGTGATATGGTGTAGTCAGAAAATGGTATGCCATGCATAAAGTTTTCATTTTCTTTTACGGGATTTGAAAAAAATGACCAACCTCTATCATTGATAATTTCCCTTGGTGATCCATGTCCAAGTCTATCGTCTTTCATCAGGAATTTTGTTATTTCTACGGCCTCCCCGCATTATAAGGCCTTTGCTACTGTGAATCGGGTAAGATAATCCGTGCAGACAACTATCCATATATTCCCTTGAGTTTTTAGTGGAAATCTTCCAAGTAATTCTATTCCTATTTTAGCGAACGGTATTTCTGCGAGCAAGATCGGTTGAAGTAGGTCTGGAGGTCGTTGAGGGGGCGATTTTCGTCTTTGGCACTCCCGACATTGTGACACATAACGACGACCACAAAACCTACCGTCTGATTAAGTTGCATCTATTGTCAAATTCCAAATAGCCCGCTATCGATGCGTCATAAAGGCTCTTTAATATATCAGCTCGAAGTTGCTTAGGTATGAATAGCCAATGCTTTCATAGAGGCTCATATTCCTTGAACTTTGTTGAGTGCCCTCTTCTATCCATTTCCTCTCGAATATCTGACCCTTTAGGACCTTACTTTGCTCATCTTTGACATTTGTTATGGTATTAAGAATCGGTACATCTTCAGAGGTGCCTTCTTCGAATTTGGGCAATGAAATCCCAGATAAGCAATCGGCATCCTGGTGCTTTCTCCCACTTTTGGAAACTCCGTCCACATTGTATTCCTGAAGGCTTAAAGCCCATCTCGATAATCTCCCGGAAGAATCTTTTAGATTTGTCTGCCAGAATAAAGAGTGGTGATCTGTTGCGACTGTAAATGGCCGGCCATAGATCGTTATTTGCTGATTTCCCAAATAACTGCCAAACCACCTTTTTTTTCTTTTGTCGAATAATCTATCTCAGATGCGGAAAGTGAGCGAGATGCATATGCGATGGGTTTCTCTAGTCCAAACTGTATTTGTACAAGAAAGGTCCAATGCCATATCCACTGCTGTTCGCATGTAATTGGGTTTTAGCTCCTGGTATAAAGAAGACGAACACAGGCTCTTTCGTCAGAAGAGATTTAAAGAGGGCAAATGCTAACTGATTTTATTTTCGCATTTCCATTGAAATTTTATATCTTGTTTGAACGCCCTGTCTAAGTCGGCAAAGTTATGAACAAATCATCGATAATAAGAGTATATCCTTAGAAAGCTTCTTACTTGAGAAATGATTTTCGGGGTAGGTAATCCTTGATTGGATTCAACTTTTCCTGGATCTGGATGAATCCCTCTTTTTCTACTAAATGGCCTAAGAGTGTTAGTCTGCTGTGACCACAATAACACTTTTTGTGGCTCAAAGTCAACCCGCACTTCGTATGCACTGTAGAATCATCCTTAGTTGTGTAAGATGTTTCTCAAATGTTGCGACGTATATTATAACATCAGACGGATAACACAGACAGTGTTTACATTTTATTTCTTTAAGGAGACTATTCATGCTTCTTTCGAATGTCGGTGGGGCATTACATAGCTCAAATGTCATAACTTTAAATTGTTACAAACCATCCGAGGTAATAAAAGATGTCTTCTCCCTATCTCCTTCATCAACTTCAATTTGCATGTAACCAGACATGAGATCCATTGTAGAATACAGTCTTCCACCCGAGAGGCTATCCAAGGCATCATCAATGCGGGTAAATGGGTGCACATCCTATTCAGAGATTTTGTTCAATCGTCTGTAATCTACGCAGCAACGCCAAGATCCATTTTTCTTCTTCACCAATACGAGTGGACTCTCCGAACGCTCTCTGATATCAAGTTTTAGAATTTTGCGTAACACTTCTTTGAATTACTCGTCTCTCCTCAAAAGGCACTCTATATGACTTTTGTTTGGCTAGCTGAATCACTTGTATTTATCCCATGCTTTACTTTGCTAGAGACCTCCACTTGTTTGTCCTCAAGATGAAAAACAACGGTAAATGCTACAAGCAAACTCAAAAACTTTTTCTGGTTCAAGTCATCGAGTTCCGGGTCTAAAAGGGGCTTTCAATTCTTCTTTTCCTCGTCCTAAGTATGCCTAGTGTTTTACTTCCACTTTGTCGGAATTCTCGTTCAGGGAACTAATTAGTAAATCTTCAATTTCGGTAATTCTGGTTGTGCATATTCCAGTTGGTATTATCACTAGCCGATAAGAATTGTTTGTTACCCAGATATTCACTTTACCACTCTAAAGCGAGGCGGTTTCAGACGGCACTTTTTCTAATTATTCCGTTCAAAATCCTTTACTCCTGTAATTATGACGTTTTCCAACGTCTGGTGGTGTAGCCTAACGCAAGAACCTTTCTTATACATTTTTCTGGAATGATGACGCCATTGGCAGTGTATAAATCAGAATTCACTTCAGTCAGCTGAAGATCATTCGAAGATGCTTCACTAATCGGAAGTTTAAAGACCCGCAGTCATTATGGCATCCATTGCTTTGAAAATGTCCATCCTAGTATGAGGTCATGACTGCACTGCTGGAATATCAAACTTTCAAAAGGCTGTACCACTTCATTCAAGTTCAAACACACAATATACTTTCCAATTGCTTCTACTAATTTACTAGAAGCGTTGGGAAGAATCGGATTGCGTTCCGAAAACATAGGTGTCCTAAATCGGTAAAGTAATTGTTCGGAAATCAGAGAATAATCTTCACCAGAATCAACCAAAGAATTAACGATTTGTCAATTCACAGCGACGGATACAGAGTTTTTGACTAGTTTAGCAGTCATATATGTTGGAGAGTTTTCATTCTTTTCTGCCTTACCTCCCACGCAGGTCGCAATCTTTAATTTTCCTCACTGGAGCTATTCGGTGAGCGACGTCTTGGGGATCTTGATTGGCGGCGTTGTGGATTGCGTCTAGGGTACGGCAAATCACTTCTATACCGTTGGTAGTTTGATTGAGAGTCGCGGCCGTAATCAGAGTCCCAGCGTTGAGACAGATCAGGCTGCCTCCTTACCCTCGCTTCGGTAAACACCTGCCGTCTATCGCTGCAATATCTCGTCACGTAACGCGGTCGTCCATAGTGGAAAGAGAATGATACATTAACGGAAGTATGTCAAATATCCGTATTCCTTCCGGCATCTTGTTGATTTCGTCTACCGTCTTGTTCAAGTCTTTGTTTGGGTTGCCAGAAACTGGTCGGTCCTTCTTTTGGTTCAGTATGGTGAAGGTGAAGGTTCGTCTCGGGTGAGTGGGACCCAAGTGTTTCTTACATCTTCTCGGATTATGGATTCTAGGCGATCAGCTCCTCATATGTGCACGTTGCAATTCGCGGATAGACTTTCTGGATTTCTTCTCTAACTACCCAACGCGCGCGAATCAGGTCGCTTTGATCCTCTTCATTTGCAGTAGAGACGGTAGTGACTTTTTGCAGCCTTTCATATCGTGGCTTAACGACGCGTCTTTTACTCACGGCATCCACTTGTCGGCAGCAGGTCATAAGCTTATCATCTTCGCCGATCTCTGTGTTGATCAATACCTGGTAGAGATTTCCAGCCAACAGTTTCATGAGCTACTATGCATTTTGGTCCTCTGAGATACTTTTATATACCCGCCTGCATAGTGATAACACTTCCTGAACGTAATACTCGTAAGTTTCACCAGGGTGTTGAGCCCTCATCCTTGATAGTCCCTCGGCAAATGTTTTTAGATCTTCAGGCCTTCCGAAAGTCTCCTCAGAAAGCCTTCCTAAGTCTGACCAATTTTTGAATTGATCTTCGTTGTTGTGAAGCCTCAACCTTGCGGTTCCTCTTAGATAGAACACAACATTCGCCAGACGTATTGAGTCGCCACAATGGTTGTAGTTGGTGCTTCTCTCGTAGTTATTCTTCCATTTTTCTGCGTCTTCTGCATTTAAACTCAAGAAGGAACGTGGTTCTCGTAGTACCTGGTAATTCATATTTGTCGCTGGGATTCGGGTGCAGCTTTAGTTTCTGTTTCACCTTCTACAATTGTTTTTGCAATTTGCAAGGCAGAGACCCGTATTCCAGAAATAGCGCTCGCAGTGTGCAAGAGAAAGCTTGTAGACTTTTTCATATCAGATTTTAAAAAACGCAAAGGATGTTGAAGTGTTTACCTCTGATTGATATAAAATGTATATAAACAATCGGTAATCCAAATGCATGTTTTTTATTAAATTTTTAAGAATATTTTATAAAAAATACTTTCGTTACATGCTTTCAAGTATTTCAAATAAGAAAAGAATTTTAATATTTTCAAACACTCAAAATGTGTCAAAGGTTTTTGAGGAGATTTGATCTAGCTATATTGTTAATATAAAAGATATTAAAAATAATTTAGAAATTAATCTGGGATAATTTTGATAAATTTAAATCAGTTCTGAAATATTTGACCATATTCAAACATAAATAATAATTATGTTTTACTTTTTAACTATTTCACTTTTCAGATTTATTTTGCGAAGGCAATTTAATGAAGAATTTGTTTGTTTTTTATTTTACAAAAAAAATAACAGCATATCCTTACTTTATAAAAATATGTTCTTAGTGCTTCAAAAATTATTCTGAGAATATTTTCGTTGTGTCCTTTGAATATTACTGAATATCTTATAAACTGCGTTTTTGTAGATTTTCTTTCATTTTTCCTTTACAATCCAATTATGAATCTTTAATTAAAAATTAATTAATAAAATTGTTGAAGCTTACTCTACTATATTTCCAAATAAAATAATTTACGAATTTTATAGAAATTATTAGAAAAATAAATGTATGGTTTTTATTAATAATTTTCTATTTATATTAAATTTAATTAATTTATAACTATATTAATTTATATTACTTTTTAATTCATTCATATTTATTTATTTTTATTTAATTTTGTGAAATTATCATAATATTTGCGTTTTTAATATTTTAATAACGTTTTCGAAAAAGTTTGGCCTACTGTAATACGATATTTTTTTCACTTTAACATTTTGAAATAGTGTAGAATTAAATTTTGAAATATTATATTTTCCCATATAACTTAGTATATTCTCTTCATCTTTCAGAATGGCGACAAACTCAAAAAGTATGGACGAACCTGTTCACTGTAATGAATCTGAAGAGCAGCAATACAAAACAAAAATTGTTTGGCGAAATGTGATTATGTTTGCTTCTCTACATTTGGCAATTCTGTATGGTATTTATTTAATGTTTGCATCAGCCAATTGGAAAACTTCCTTGTTTGGTAAATATCATTATTTAATAGTTAGAATTACTTACAGAGACTTTTTAATTGAGTTAAAGGGGAAAGTTTGCCGATATTGGACCAGTGCCTGGATTGAAATAGTATCATAATTTCAATTCTAATAGATATATCGTCCTTAAAATAGGCAAACTGTATTGTAAGAATGTAAATGTGGTGTTTGAAATCAGTCTTAAGAGAAAGCTGTACGGCGTTACAGATGGACGACAAATGTATAGATTTAGATATCATCAATTAAGTATTTTATCAAGAGACTAATAATCTTGAACATTTCCTCCTAAACTACTGCAGTAATTTCCACCAAACTTTCAACACTCATTATTTAAAATGAGATGAAGATTATTGTCAATTTTTCGAAGTCCGAAAGTTAATTAAACAATCAGTTAATTACAAATATACCAACACCGTTTCTTCGTATTAACTTATGAACAAATTAAAACCCCAAAAATATTTTAATACCATTTAAAAGTTCAAAATTTTACCTTTTAAATTACACCAATTTTATGTTTGTGAAATGTTTCCTTCAACCTTTATTAATTTTTCAAAATTTAATTAATAAATTATTACAGCAAATGATTCTTAAATAAAGCAAATTTAATGATACTTCTTTGCTAGACAGCGGTTCGACTTTAAACAAATTTCTTTTTATTTCTTTAAGTATTTTAAAAAGAAGTGAAAGATCACTCTCAACTTTAAAAGGCCCAAAAGTTAATTACATTTTTTAAAATTAAAATTTAAGCAAGATTTTGCGTTTTTGGTGATATATTTCGAAAGTGTTATGTTACATTAACTATTTTTATGCCATATTAAAGTTTAAAAAACAGATTTTCAGTGACACAGATTTAATTTGCTTTCAAAATTGTGCTCTTTTTTTCAATAATTAAAAAAAAATCAATTTTGTATAAAATTCACAATATGTGGCAATGTATTTTTTATTGTTATAGAACAAGAATACGTATGAAGAGCTGTTCCTAGAACATATAAACAAAATTCTGGAAGAATACTAAAGAAAAGTTTAAAAACTGATGATTCATAATTTTTATCAGGAACAACTATTGATATGGTTTGTTTTGAAGCTTTGTATTGATGAAAATTTAACTATTTAATTAATTGACCCAAAACATTCGCCAAAATCCTTCTTATACTTCAATATTTATAAACGAAATTTTAAGTAAAGACGTTTCAGACGATAAAAGAATTTTTGTATTATAATTTTCAATACAAAAATAGTTTTTTCATTAAAAACATTAGACATAAAAGTGTTTTAATCCCTAGCAACTCCGGGCATAACAGCTAGTATCATCATATAGATGAACTTGTTTGACTGCAATTTACTCTAAAAAATTTATTAAAATAGTTCAAATATAAGGTTAGGGGAATTTTGCTTTGTCTAAAAGTTGCTTATATTGGACAAAAAACAGTTGCCATAATTGGACTATTTGAATCAAGACTATTAGCTTGAACGAGAGGAATCGCTAAAAATGCAGTTATCACTAGTATTCTTCATAAGTTGGAACTGGAACCAGACTAAAAAAATCAAATCATCAAATGTTGTTTCCAAAAGATTAGTGCGGTTGGTTATCTCGAAAAATACAAATAATATTTCTGTACTGAGAGAAACTGTGAACTTTGGAGTACTGACTCTTGTCATTTTCTAAATTAAAAAAAGCAGAGACTAAAAGTTTCAGAGGTCTTCTTTATCTGATATGACATCATCAAAATGGCGGCCCTTGGGAGCTTAACACGTTTAATCGCCGAACATTTTTTTTATGTTTACTTGCCTTTTTTCACATTTAAAAAATAATGGGATTGCAAATATCTGCTTTAATGTTAACAAGCTTAAAAAAATTAATTTATCAGTCATTATCAAATGTGGCGATAGAAATGGGCACTAAATATAGGTAAATTACCTTTATGCTATGTTGTTATGTTCTATATCAATATTTTTATATTTAAGGGAGTGCAAATAAATTCTCATGACTTAAATATGATCAAACACACATATAATTAAAAGAAACTTCCTTACAAAATATTCAAGTGTATTTTCTGTAAATTTAAAGTACAATATTTATAATCTATTCCACAAGAAGTAGCTATTGAAAAGATAGTTTAGCTGAGATATATTAACGTCACGTTTTGAATGAATACGAGGGCTATTTTTGGGCGTACCTCGTCATTTTCAACCGCTGCCAGATGCCCTTGCATACTTCCTCACCACACCAGCGGAAGGACGTTTGACCCACGGAATCAGATCTAACATGCACCATATCCACTTACATAGAGGTTTCTTAGTGTAATCGAGTATCGAATTACGAACCTTGCAGCCCCAAAGCTGAGACCATACCACTAGGACACTATGGCCCACAACTGAAAAGTGACAGCTATAAATATTTTCAGCCCAGTTGATAAAACTGTAAAAAAGAAATACAAACAAAGAAAGCAACTACAAACTGCACAAAAAATAACTCTTCATTTACACTTATCAGAATAAATCTATGTTCATTCTTAAATACCATTTTGGTAACACTAGCTCTCACAAGAGAATAGACGAGTTTAGAATTTTTAATGAATTTTCTGTTTTCAACACTGTTCTTTGCATCCATATGATAACAGTTATTCACAACTTTTGAATACATCTGGAATTATCGTCCATGCAGAAAATGTAACAATCACGACATTCTTTCCATCTTGATGTTTCTGGTAATAGAAATTCAAAATATGTTTCTAGACAATGCTTTTAGATTAACGCTTGCTATGTACTTGATTTCACTTGCTGATAAGGTTTAATTTCAATTCGCGGTATGTGGTCAACGACCGTATTTTCTTGACGGGAAAAATTTCGAGATCATTGACAGTATTTAATCGTGATGTTGCGTCATAGAACATTAAATATAGGGACAGTAAGCATTTCTCGTCAGCAACTTAGCAAAAGCGTTCTTTATATCAGCGTAATTAATAAAACTTTCCAGGTTCTTTTTTCCTCTTATATCAAAAATGACACTAGAATGCAATAGTGGCTAGGTTTTCCATCACTGTCTTCCGTCGTTCTAGAAAGGCTTCTTCCGTAACGGATATCTCAGATATCAGCCAAGAATCTTCGTTTTTATACAACCACTTTGGGCCCTCCCACCATTTAGATGTAATTATTTACGCGACATCCTCTATAGGAGAGACTTGCTGGATAACTGGTTCCTGGTATATGTGTCCAACATGTTTCGTTTAACAACTGCCGGATTTAGTTCACGCGGTTGTTTGCAAAAACAGACAATTTTTCTTCATTTTGAATCCAAGCCAATTCTGTATTAGAATCTATCCAGTAATACAGATTTATGTCGTTTCTACTCGAATAAAAGAGTACATCCGATACATTGGCACATAAACTGGCTCCAATAGGTGCTGCCAATATCCCTAGGTGAGGAATAGTAATATATTTAGGAGGTGCTAGCCGAGAATTTGCATATAACAATTATACACATCCACTCGTTCCTCAATGTTATCCTCGAAGGTTGTTTTTCACCCTTGTAGCAGAGTTGGCAGTTATATTTTCATAGAGGTGGTAAAAATACAAGACCAGATTTTCTTAAAATGTTTTATTATCAAACAAATCATAGTACTTTTCACTGGATTAAGCAAAACAATAATATAAGTTTTAAAACATTTGCTTTAATACAAAGAAAAAACATCGCAAGACCTCATAACTCGATCTCGTGCTCCAATCTCGAATCTCAGCTCGAAAGCCATCATTGCTGATCACTTTAAATGCCCTCTATTTGCATTTTAAGTATTGCCAACCGTAAATGCTTAAACTTGGTTGGAATAAAATATTTGAGATCGTGGCACGGAATTGTAAAAATAATTAGGGACACTACAAACCTTCGATCTGAAAACAATTCCCGCTAAATATTACAAAATGTCTGAAAGTGGTCCCTTCTTTCCAATTTCCGTACCGTGATCCCTTATAAATGCTCAATATCATCATAAAAATTATATAATATGTTATTCAGCTTAAAACAGAAAATACTCTATTTAAAACACATTATTATAGTGCAAGAGACAAAATAAACCAATTTTTAGCGATTAAAAAAAATCCCTGTATCTTAAATAGAAAAGATTTTTCTACAGAATTTTAGTAACTTATCCCTAACCATAGGTTTAGTGAGTATGTCTGTCAGATTACCTTTGGTGTTAACATATTTAATTTTAAATACTTTGTCATGAATTAAATTTCTTAAAACATAGTGACGGAAATCAATATTTTATGTTCTATAATTTTCCACAGGTGAATTCGAAAAATTTATGGCAGTTTGATTGTCGCAAAATATTACATTTTCAATTAACTCTGAATTTAAGATTTCATTAGTCAACACGTTCTTTAACCATATAAATTCCTTTGCTGCTTCCACAGAGAAGAAGAATCAGAGGTCTCCCTACCATAGACCATAATGGCAACTTTTTTAACATTGCGCTTCGCATATACAGTATGCCATCTCTCGTGGGAACTGAGAACTAATTGGACGACGTCACCGTGACGTCATTGTGACGCGAAGGAAACGAAGCCGTTTCCTATCGTCATGACAACGATGTAAACAATAATTTCGTGTATATATTTTCAACTCGTTTTCAGACGATTATTAAATTTATGAATAGCTAATTTTTTATATATATTGTTAATTTAAAAATGTTATTATTCTAATAATAATGTTATTTATTATTGTTTATATAATTATTTTAAATATCTCTAAATTGACTTTTTCTTTAATACAGAAATTAAAAGTAAATTTGGTATATCATTCAAAACATTAAAAATTGATTTGCCCGTTTCCTAGGGTACCAATAATTAATATTAGAATTAGATAATTTAAGAAGATTAAAGTTTTTTTCATATTAATAATTTCATTTATCCTTTTTTGAAGACGGAGGTGTGGTTGTGGTCCTTAAGGCCGTAGCACACTTGCTTATATTTCGTTACCAAGGTAGAGCAAGTATTCGATGGGCGGTTTCTCCTTCAATGTTTCCTTGACCGAAGGGAGTTGGACGCTCCTTCTTTACGATCTGACAACCCCCCAAAAAGGGATGACAGTTGCAATGTGTAATTGCCTTTTAGGCGATGCAAATAGTTTTTTTTTGGCGTTTATATTTTCGCAAAGAAACAGACCCAAAGAATTTCACATCTCTGTATAAAAAGCTATAATTGACAGAAAAAAATTTAAACGAAAACATACATATTTTAATAGATTTTACAATTAATATGAAGTTATTATTAAATTTGCTATTGCCATAATTTCATTATCTATACTATCATTAATTCTCTCTGTAATTATCAAATGCAATTATTTGCCACAGATTTGATATTAACCAATAAGATGCATTCCTACACCTTAAACAAACTCTTTTTTAGTAATTTACAATATGATTAGGTCATTTTTCCTTAACATGCGACTTGCAAGAAAATTAAATGCATGAACATGTATCAAGTACTCGCAAGTGTTGCAATCTTTCATCGTCACACTGTCAGAAATAACTATTAATTCTAAAATTAATTATCTTTAGGGTTTAAGAGGCCCTTAGAGGTAAATTCAGCCCTTTAAAAACAATAAATTTTTATGCAAGTGTGGTATACATTATGTATAGGGGAGACCAGGGTACAATGGACCACTTTTGTAAATTTTAAATGTTTATTCTCAAAGAACTGTTTTTTTTTTGTTTTTGGCTTGAAAAAAATGCATACATATTCTCTACATATTAAGATTTATATTACACTCTAAATTTATTAATTATCTATACTTTTTTTAATATTTACTTTTAAGTAACAAGTGACAAAGTGGACCATTGTAGGGTAAATAAAATAAATTGAAAAAAATGTGTAAATATAGTACATTTTTGAATAGCATAAAACATAGAATGCATCATATTTGTTTATTCATGGCTTCAATACATACTTATAATGCAAGATTAATGAATATTAAACTTGGCAAATTACACACCAAAAGATTTCTGCGTCACTGAAACTGCTTTTTTTTCGTGAAAATGTAGCTTCTGGAAGACTCATCATAATATCTTGAACATTTACAAAAGATTGGTTATCTATGGAAACGCTTTTATGGGACAGTACTAGCCTCTTTTTTAATAAATTTTATATCGTTTAAGACTTAATTTATGTATAATAGCCAGAGATACAAACAAATAGGTGCATTAATTTGTTCCAAAAATCATACTATTTAATTTAATTTTTGCTTAATATAGCTATACTATAAGAACTAGAAATTCACTGAATGTTTATAAAATATAAACAAGAAAAAATATCAAACAAATAATGTAAAACTTTGACACCAAATTGAGTAAAAAGTAAGAAATTTGTTATTCAGTTATTTTATATGCAATGAAAAACTTGCCAGAAAGAACGAAAATGTAATAAAATACATACTGAATGAAAATGCATTATTTTTGCTTAATATTAAGTAAAATGCCTGTTATATATTATGATAATTATGTGGCCAAAACTGGTACAAATTAAGATATATTATTTAAAAATTCGTAACTCAAAATATCATATTTTTCCAGAGAAAGAATTTTATTAATTAACAGGCAATAAAAGTTACTAAAGAATGTGTCAGTACGACTTAAAAAACTTGAGCCAGTCATCCACTGTGAAAATTCAAATTCTAATTTTCTCTTAATGTGGCAAAAACTGGAGCGTCTACCTTATTTCACTGTACCAAATATACTTTCTAGCATCCATGGTGATGGCGTGAACACGGTATGAAATGGCTTCTGTGTTGCCCGAAAATCGCGCCTAAATTTTCAGTGACGTCACTGGCGAGTCGAACCTGATTGGTTCAGTTATTCACACCCATGAACTTGGATGGATCTTTTTCGTTCTCCTTGAAAGCTCCCATCTTCGCTTTGCGGGCTAATAAAACCGGTTCAAACGCCCTAGAAGCGGTTTTGCTCTCCCTTGGTGAAGAAATATAAGCTAGTGTGCTACGGCCCTTAGGAGGTGGCTCCACCCTGTCCGACTGGTTTCTTTTTCGGCTGGGCTGTCGCTCGACCGGTCATTTGTATTTGTCCCGAATGCCTTGTTGCAGAACGGGGACGTTCTCAGTCTGGTTATCTTTTTCTGAAGAAAAGTTCTTTCAGATCATAAATTTTTTAAACCAATAGGAAATTAATTTTTATTGAATTAGATAATATTACTCTTTCAGAACATGTTAAAACTTCAATAATAAATTATTTTTTTATAAATTCACATTTAATATTATTCAAGACACGAAAAGTGATAAAATGCAATTTCCATAAAAGAAATTGAATTGTGATTTTCTTAAACTCTGTAGGAAATTAAATTTGTTGTTTTAGTTAATATTATGCTACTTCTTTCAAAATATTTTGAAACTTCAACAATAAATTACTTTTTAATAAATACACAATCATTCTTGTTCAGGGTTTAAAAACTAATAGAATTTAATTTCCATAAAGAAAATTCATTTGTGAATTTTTTTAACCTAAAATTTGTTTTCAATGTGTTATCACTATACTACTTCTTTCGGAACGTGTTTAAACTTCAACGATAAATTATTTGTTAATAAACTCACATTCATTATTATTCAAGATACTAAAATTGATAGAATATACGTAATTAATTCCTTTGCAATTTTCTTAAACTCTGCAAGAAATTATATTTGTTGCTTTAGTTACTATTATACTATCTCTTTCAGAATATTTTAAAACTTCAACAGTTTTTAATAAATACACTGTAAAAAAAATATCCGTCAAATCACGGAAAAAGTACCGGCAGCAGTGTTGCCGGCAATATTCCGTTTCGTAAAGCATTTCTCCGTTTTTCTACAGAAAATTCCGTTTCTGGTTTTTCTGTGTTTTAACAGAAATTCTTTTTAAGGTCCCCTTTAGTGTCAAAAGATGCGATTTTTGAGACAAATAGTAAAGAACGTCCAGGGCTCTTATCAATTGCAAAGCAAATTTAAAATTTTTTACGAGAGTATTATGATCTATTGTTTACATAAATGATAATTTTCAGTAGAAAGTACATATTAAAAAAATCTTTTTTAACGACTGTTTTAAATTTTAGAATGATTTGCACATCACAGGATTTTATAATACCTACTTATTCCCTTTTTTTGCAAAATTTTAAAATGCTACAAAAGTGAAATGACTAACTCTGAAGAAAATATGCATAATTTCTGTAATTTTTGTTCCTAAACCGGAAATACATTTTTCAATGCCGTTATTTTATTTTTTTAAGTGCACATAAATTTTATGATTTAAACCGAAGTTATGATTTTGACATTTTAAAGAAGGCAATATGGACACCAAATATTTAAAATTTCAAAGTTTTTCATTAGAAGGTTTCAAACAGTCATCTACACAATATTCGGAAAATTTAGTGTGCTGAAAAAGGTATTTGTGTTTCATTTCGAGTTAATGAGCCCGGGGCATGATCAACCCTTTCTCGCAAAATCCACACTTTTCCACTCTTTAAGGGGTATGTGATCCTCTTAATTTACTGTTCTTTTTTCCCCTGAGTATCATGGAAGTGCCATTATTCCATTATTTTATTTTTCTTCCTACTTTCAGCAACACCCTATTGAACTCATTTTCTTTAATTTTCATTTTTACTGAATTTACTCAGCATATGCTTCAGTTTTTATCACCAATAAAATTCATATTCAATGGAATACAATGAAATGACGCAACTAAAAATCGAGAGTCGGAATAAATAGTAATAACATGAATAAATTGAGAAAGACCAATTCAATTGATTTTATGCAATCTACTTTCTCTTAAGCCCGTTACAGGAAAAAAAAGGCTTTTGAATTTTAAGGAATGAAAGCAAGTGTATAACACTGGAAGGAGAGGGGAATAATTGTTTTTTTTAAAAATAGTTCATGAGTTTGAGATTAAATTATTAAAATGCTTCCATTTTAAATACACAAAATATTCAACATTTTCCTGGTTAATACTATGATGTGTCTCTAATGTTTATGCTGCTTATTCTTAATGAAAGCAATACTTCTAATGTACTACTGCTCCTAGAATCTATTTAAGGGTGAATTGACTTGTTAGAAAAAAAAATTTAATCATACCAAATTAAATCTTTTTTAAAACTTATCTAATCAAAAATCACAATTGAAACATACAAAAGCTGATGAAATTGAATCCCATATCTTGTTTCTATTTATTTTGGAATGTGCAATTGCAATAAAACTCTCCATGTGCACACAATGTCTGTCACCTATAAATACTTCAATGTGCTTTAATTCAATCTTTTTTTCAGGTATTTAACTCTTCCTTAATTTTAACAAAATTTTCCTACTAAATTCAGGAAATACTTTTTAAAATTTTTGCATTTTCACAAAAATTTTCTATATCTTTTCATTTTTGAATAATTCAACTTCACATCCTTTAACATAAGTTCACGTTTAGTATGTGTAATAATATTTATATCACCACAATTTTAGGGTCCAAATAAACAGCTAAATTTTCTTTTAAATTTCATCCACAATTCTCATGTCACTGAAAATTATACTTGTTTGAAAAAATTAAACTTTGTTTGGATTTCATACCCAAATAAAGCAACTGGTATTTAAATTCCCTATTTTTAACAAAATTTTCCTATTTAATTCAGGAAATACTTTTTAAAATTTTTACATTTTCACAAAATTTTCTTCAAATATACATTCTTTTTTTTATAATCCAACTTTGTATTGTTAACAATAAATATATAATATAGGTTCATATTCAATAATTGCAATATTTAGGTCACTACAATTATAGCACCCAAATAACCCAATTTTCAGTTAATGTTAAAAAACCCATCTTAAAATGAAAATTCTTATTTTTTTTATATTATAAAAAAGCTTCAGATTTCCAAAGAATATCACAAATTTCTCAAGTAGAAATTATGGAGCTAGATCCTTATACAAGTTTTATTATTTTTTTTTAACAAATTAAGTTTTAAATAGATAAATAATACTTGCAAAAACAAAAGTTAGGGTCAGGTGGGTCAATATGGGTCACTTTTTAGCTTATTTTCACATTCAAAGTTTTGTAGCAATAAAATCATAAAATTTTCCTGGTTTTTTTTTCAATTGCATCTTGACATTACATTCCTTCAGGACATATTTATGTAATTTTAACAATTATTTTTTAATTATAAATTAATTAAACTTAGCTTGAATAGCTTTGACTCATTTTACCCCATCTCGGGGTAAAATGGGTCATAAATGCAAAATGATGCTTAAAGAATATATTTATTAGGAAATACATTAAAATAAAAAGGTGGTCTGTTACATATTCTGCTAAACAATACAATATTCAAATTTTAAAGTAGTATTGTTCACGGTTATTGCAAATGGCTCTTCTAAAACTTTTACAACATCAGTCTTTTCTACTCTAACAATATCCTCTTTTACAGGAAAAACATAAAACTCCCCTACAGGGTTCCTGCTCTTTTTACAAAACAAAAATTAAGGACTTTTTTGGAAAAAATTAAGGACCTTAAAAATATTATATTAATTATTTATCAAACATACATATACACACAATTACTGTATGGAAAAAAAGCTAATTCATATCTTTCTCAAGAAAACACACGATTTCATCATATTGCAAGAAGTAATGTATTTATTATAGAACTGTTTAATTTTTAGTATAATTATGTATCTTAAAAAATGTTACTTCTCCTTAAAAATCCATAATTACGTTAAAGTTAATTAATCATTTTCCTGAATTACATATCAAAGTATTCATAGAAGTCAGGTGGAAACGAAAATTTTCGCTTCATGAACAATGTAGGTAAATGAATATTATTTGCGAATGTAAACTCTATCAACATGCAAAGAATACACATTACAAAAGAAATTCAAATCACATTAATTTATTCAACTTAGAATTAACAGTTGAAAATACTGACAAAAAAATATTAACAGGCAACAACAATAATTAAAAATACTAATAAATAAGAACTGAAGCTTTTTTTAAAATTTTTCCCAAGACAGACACCAATAAAAAAATGCTGTGTTCCTGTGTCAGGTGCTACATGATACGATTAAATTAAACACAATTAAAAAAAAAATTTACCCTGAAACATAAACTACACTATACAAAAAACCTCTGTCTCTAGGAGCAGCTAAAAGTTACCAATACGTAAGAAAACTTTCAACATCAGCAAAAACTTCCCTGAATACATTTTACCATGGGGGGAAAACAAGACTGAACAAACCAAAATCAAGTATTCAAGAAATAACTAATCAACACTAGAAATCTTCAAGAACAACCGTGCTTAACACAACTGTCTTAAATACTTACCAAGAGCTCCAAATTTCACAACAGTATCACAAAACCATTTAAAAATATGATTTATATATATTTCACGTTTTTCAGTTGTTTCATTACTATAAAAATTTATTATAAAGAAAATATGTGTATACAATAATTATAACTATCTCAGCTGAACTTGATCAACCAAACTAAAACTAAGTTTGCCATGAAGTAAATTGATGGCTTTTAGAACAATATTAACTCATTTGTAAATCTTTAATCTTTTCAAAATTCCCCTTTGATGACTTGTGTTTGAAAAAATATAGTTGAAAATTTCACCGGATTTACAAATACAATTTACAAAGAGTTGCGAAGGATATTGTAATCCGGCTTTTGAGTTAGCAAACTCTTTAAATGACAGAAGAATATAAGTGGCAGTTGCTGCGTTGCTGGCATATATTTAATTTGCAGAGTTCACAGTAGATTTTCTGAAGAGATACTGTTGAAATGTAGCCTGCCACATAAGTGGCACTGTTGAGCTCCAAATCATCCCAATTTTCCTGTGCTTCTGGGCAATCCATGATGGTTCATCAATAACAAGATCTAGGCAATCTTCATCCGTTTGCGGGATGATTTGGGTGGAATGATGTCATCATCAGGCTCATGGTTGGCATTTTCACATAGCAAACATCAATTCAGTAATAACATCAGTGTCCTGTCACTGGAGTAGGATGGTCATTCGCCTCGCCTAAAGAGAAAATATCAATTAAACACATGGAATTAATAAACATTTTTAAGTTTCTATGTATTTTTTATAGTAATCAGCAAATTATTTTACACAATTTACTTATTTTTCATTTAAGACAGCCTTAAAAGATTTCTTAAATGTTAAAAATATTGTTAAATTTTAGAATAAATTGAACCTTCCAAATTTGTGTTTATAATAAAATAATTTGAAATTTGACATTGAATTTTTTAAAGAAT
>BGPR01018585.1:0-21412 GCA_013235015.1 Araneus ventricosus | reverse complement strand
AGTGTAATGAAATTGGTCTCAACTTTTCGCCAGATTATTATTTATCAACTGCAGTTGAATACCCCGTACAAATATTTTCCCCGACGGGGTACACAATTTTTACCCGATAGAGGGCACAGCGTCTCCGACGGCGGGGGCTGCCCCCCCCCGGTCCCCCCTTTGGCTCTCAATTTCAATGTATCTTTCGTGGAATCGGGCTTCGAACTTGCACCCTCTAGTCCCGAAGCCAAGACTCAACCACTAAGATCACACATCCAATAAGGAAATAGACTTACATAAAAATAGAGTCGGATTACAGAAACATCATTTATGGGGAGGCTATTAAAATCATGGAAAGCTGGGTCTCAAATACGTTTAAGTGAGAAAAATCACTGATTTAGTCAGATTTAAGCAGACAGTACGTTACAACTCTAGTGTATTAACTCCGGAAGCAACCTTTTATTTTTCTTACACCAATCTTGAGCACATACGTTTTTATTTCATAAAACAACTTTGCTGATGAATAGAAACATTGTCGAAGAAAAAATATCGAGTATGCCCATAAAAATATAAAACATTGGCTGTGTAATCTACAAAGAACTTTACATTGTTTGTATACTGCGTCATTACATTTAACAAATTCCGGTACATAAAAAAGCAAAACATTCACCATCGGCTTTTGCAAACAAAAATCTCCCGCTATTAACTGCGCATAAAGACAGAGAGTAAAGCCAGGAAGAGAGACATAAAACTGCAGTTTCGAGACAGATGAATAGGCCAGACAGACAGACAGAGAAAGGCAAAGCGAAACAAACATGCCTCTGGTCACGAATCATTTGAAAAGCGGCTTTTTAAACAACAACACCGATGTTACGACAGAAGAGATAGAGGGAATTAATTACAACAGAAATGGACCACGAAGCGGAAAAACTGCTTTTCGGAGCATCCTTCCATTACACGAATAAATCGCGCAGTTAGGAAAACGAAAGTTGCAGAAAAAAAGTAGTAAACTAAACGTGTATCCAATTTAAGGGCATGTTCTCGAATGGCCTGATTTCGCTCGCGATGTGGAATGATGATCAGCGAGTTCCACTTTGCGAACATGGAGGATGCCGTGTTGTTCCGGCGGAAATTAAATTAGCAGGGAAATCGATCATTTCCGCAATTTTTGTTTTTTTCGATTCGGCAGCGTTTGTTTTATCTGTTTATTTTTTGTACGGGTTTAAAAAGAGCGTGAAGCAAAATAGAGATTTTAATTAGAAATTCGCGTGAATTGTTTTCAGTTCAAGGGGTTTCTTTCTTGTGTGTTTATTTCCTAATTGCAAAGGAAAACGGGAAAATGCAGTATATTTTCATTGCTTTAATTATTTCCCGTGATCTCAATGACGAATGAGTTAGTGCCAAATGTCATATTCCACACAAAATTAGAGAATTTAATTCTCGAAGAAAGTGATAATATTAACTTCCTAATTTCCTTATCCCATGACATAAATACAACAATGATTAAAAAGACACAAAGTGTTATTGAGAGGAAAAAAACTATCATTAAACTGGAACTTTTGCTGACATAAAAATGTAAAACTTTAGTTCATCGTTTCGATAAGACTGATTTAGCAACAATCGTTGCAGAAATAACGTTGCAGTGTAATTTTACCGCTACCTGTTGATATATAGCAATTGTTACAAAGAATATATATAAGAGAGAGAGAAAATAATTAAAAAAAGCATTTTTGATTATCTGCCGAGGAATTGAACCAGTCATATTTATCACGAGTATGAATTTTTTTTATCAATAACAGGTTGCCTTATGTTATCTTCCCGATTTCCTTATGAAAATCCGAACATCTGATTTCCATATTCATCTTGCATACTTGCTAAGTGCTCACACTAGATTGACAGTATGAAAAGCGACCTGTACTTCCACAAGTTAGTTCATTGCCTTTTATTATAACTAACAATACGCGCACGGCGTTGCCCGCGGAATCAGGACTTCAACAAAATGAAAAAAAAAGAAAGAAAAGAAAAGAAAAAGAAAGAAAAAAGCCCACAATGAAACGAAAAAGTCTTGAAAAAGATAAAAATAAAAGATACACATTGATTTTTAGGAAAACAGTACAGAATACGTTAATTCAAAACAATATTAAAAAATTGCAACTTGAAAATCATCATTAGACAGCAAGCGAAATATGCGAGACAAAGAAACATGTTAACACACTGCCGAAAATAATTATTGAGTCATTCAGTTCAAGGTTATGACGGCCCCTGCGTTCTTCGCCGCCAGCCAATGAAATTGCAACGATGCATTCTGGGAACGGAGAATGTCGCTCCGGTGAATGTCTCGCTGAGAAGCTCGCTAGAAAAAAAAACTGCTTGAAATGATCAGGGAAAAATTAATTTAAAAAAACGGAAAAAGCTATTTTAACGGTTCTTGTTTTAAATCCAACAGAAACTTTTTTTTTTAGCTTCGTTTGTACCTTTGAGAATACTATATTTTATATTTCGTAGAAAATTCCTTGTTCGTATTATTAGTTCTTAAAAATCCGTTTGCTATTATAGAATTCTATCAAGGAGATTTTTTTTCAATTAAAGCCCAGTGTTGTTGATGGGTAACAAACTGTTTTTTTAGCCAAAAACCATACTCGAAATAAAGTAGGATTTTTTAAAGTATTTTTTCCCATGTTTTATTCAAAAATTGAAAGTCAGAAAATCATTTTTTAATCATTTTAAAATCATTTTTTTTAAATTGTGCCTTTAAGGGTTAAAAACTCAGAGAAAAGTTAAATGGAATTTTAAAAAATACAGAAATTTAAGATGTACTGTATAGCAACGGATTCGGAAACACTCCGCGCTTTTGCGCATGCGCCCGGCGGAGTTATTTTCATCAAAATAGGGGGGAAGTGAAGAATGGAAGGGTGATGTTTACATTTTACTGAGCGTGATCTAGCAAAGAAATTCGGAAATGCGCTCATATGACTCACTGCCTGACACCCCTTTCCGGAGTAAAATCGTCCCAAAGTGGCAGTCTCGGAATCCGTTGCTGAACAGTATCTATCAAATCCCTTTAAAGATCGAAGTCAATTGTAGTAGTCGCAGAGTCCCAGAACCAAGAAGAGCGTGCTTGTGCACCACCTGTTACATAATAAACCCACCACAAAAACAATTTGTAAGAACGCAAAAACAAAATGCGGGTTTCATCGAATAGAATGAATATTACTTCATGACAGTGCAATGTCTTGTGGACATGGTGTCCATGCAATAGCTTAGGAACGAACAGATGGACATTTTCTTTGTTGCTTCACATCGATATATTACTGCCCTTTGTAATAATATTTCCAAATAACAGTAATTTTCATAATTGGCTGTTTACTTGTCAACAAAATTCTGATAAGTCGATACTACTTAATACGGAAGAGATACTCTTTAATATATTGATATTCGAACTTTTAACATGCGGATGTGTTCACAGATGAGTGAACTAAGTGAAACTCTCACGTAAAATTGTGCCACAATCGATTCGGTTGCCACAGTGATGCAGTTGGTATACTAAATATGATTGAAATGTCAAAAAAGTGTATATAAAATATTTTATTCAGGAAAGCCAAAATGGCGATGGCCATAATACAGTTTTTGTTCATAAACTTTCAAAAATTGAATCAAATATAAGAAAAAAAATTTTGTTAAAAGGCATATTTTCAATGGAAAAAAGGTAAAAGTTTTGATTTCTGAAAATTGGCACTAAATATTTTTTTTTTTATCATTGACATTTCTCTTGCGACTTTGGTGCATATGATTACTTTTTTTATTTATATATTTTTATGTGTTTCGGTTAGTTATTCGTCCGAGTGCCAGTGCTTGCTTACTTTTCCTCAAACTAAGTGTGAAACGGAACCTAGTGAAAATCTCTGAAATTTAGCTAATGAGCATTTTAAGTTACATTTTCATATAAGTAGCTTAGTATGTGATTTTTATCATTTGCTATTCCACATTGTAGTAATGGGTATGAATAATAAGTAATTCTTTCACTGGACATTTAAATCTAAGTTTTTAAGACGTTTTCTTTAATGCTTCTTTCACTTATTTACTCAACTTTGAATTTTATTTGTCTAAAATTAGAGTTTAAATAGATACCCTAAATTTTAAACATTTTATAAATTATTCTTAGCAATGTTTATTGCACTCCCATTGGCACACAAAATGGCATTTGTTAAAAATTTTAGCTAAAAATCTGTAATGAAGTTACTGCAAAGAAGCATGAACACAAAGTGTTTTATATCAAGCAATGGCTCTAATAAATATCACATCTATAAATAACCTGCGGGAGTGGTCTCCCCTAAACTTTCTCGTATACTCCTAACAATGTGGAGAAAAAATAAACTAAAAGGCAGCAAAACGAACACGCGTCCGGAAAGGATTAGCGTAGGTGAATCGCGCAATTACGCAATAACGGCCTCGCGTCATTGTGTGATGAGAAAAGACAAATAGGCGATTTGAACACCATCTTTTCGACCGATTGAAACGACAATTGAGCACGGATCTACAATTATTGTTAGCAGGCCTCATACCAATTTTAATTTATCAAAGCTTTAGGGTTTACGAGTTATAATGTTTAGAAGCATGCGATTATACAGTCAACCCTTTGACGGATTTGGCCCGAAAATTGATAGACACCTACAAATTATGTGTAAAGATCATATACCAAATTTCATACCCGTAGCTCTAATAGTCTAAAAGTTATCGAGTTCACAGACAGACATAATTCCAAAATTGTGTTTTTCGAGCTCAGGGAGGTCTAAAACGCGGAGTTTCGCCAAAATCTCGAGTTCGATTTTTTTTTGACGATTACAATACTTTCTCTTTGTATACGAGAAAGTAAAAACAATCTGAAAAAAATAGAGTAGGGAAAGAAGTCATAATTCTAGAATAAAAATTATATTCCTTTAAATAAATGAAGAGCTCCAAGAGTTTCATTTATCTAACTACCATTTCGCATCATCTGCTTTAATTGTTTTCTGTTATATCTAGATACGAAGTTCTTTGTTCGGCGAACTCAAACCACAATTACAAAAAAAAAAAAAAAAAATCTTGTCGGCCTTGTCCTAGTAAAGCACCACATAACATTTTAAAGAAACAGGGCCTATGTCTATTATTTTTTTTTTCCTTTAAGGAAGAGTTTTTCTGGAGTTGCAAAACCCGCTTAGGGCACTTTAAGTAAAAGTAGATCAGATCAGCTCCCAATCAGGGTAATATCATTTTTATGAGTCTCAGGTGCACTGAACATAGTTCTTATAAAATGCGAGAAAATTGCCTTTGCTGTGTAAGCTAACGTTGCATTTCCTGTTGATAAATGTTGAGGCTTTTTAGGGACGAAAATTATAATTGTTTGCGATTATCTTATTTATATATCAAAACAAAAATAAATTTATCAAATCAATGAGTATAATGTCCAGATTTCTTAAACATTTGAAAGTATTTTGAAATAAATAATGCTCTTGATATATAAACCTAAACTTTATAAGAAAGGGAACTCTCCAAAAGTCAGAGCCGGTTTTAATATTGTAATATTCGTAACGAATAAAAAAAATACATATTTGTAGAATTATTGAAATATTTAAAGAAAAGAAATTAATTAGATAAAAAAATCGTTTGGTCATAAAAAAAATTCATTTAAAAATATCGTTTGGCTGAAAAAGGAATTAATTAAAAAAATCGTTTGGCATTAATTCGTTTCTAAAGGTTATAAAAATAGTGTGGCAACGATATTTTTGTCTTTTGCTAACGTTGCCTAGCAACGGAAAAGAATAATGATGATTGAACATGGAATTGGATGTAAGTGAGTGATGTAACGTTTGTGATGTAAGTGTATGTGTTTATTTTACATGTTTGTTCTGTGGAAGACGCCCAATAAACATATTTTTTTTTGATAAAGAAGGTTAACCGAATCTTCATGCTGAAATACATCACAATATCAGTCTTTTTCAAAAGACGCATTAAGATTTACTTTCAGGAAATTTCTTATTTTACTTCGCACAACGATCGATATTTATCAATATTTCAGTTTATATTTTTGTTTACGTTAAGTATTAACGTCATCATTATTAATTATTTTTGTTTTATTATATTTAACTAGAGGGATTCTCTCCCTGAAATTCAGTCAATATTACAGTTTTTTTTTTTTTTATGAAGAGAGAGTAGATATCGTACGATTCACCAGTCGTGTAATCTAACGGACTTTCTGACCGCATTCGCTCCTGGTTGGGACTTATTATTGGAATAAGACTCATATAAACTGTCATACTGAAACATCATGCAAGGGTTTATTTTTTCTATTCGGTCTTAATTTCAGTGAAATATGGTAATATGACGAAATGTAATTTTTGTCAGAATTCTTTTTGGTGCCGGGGTGATCAGTTTGTAAGCTCGAAGGATCGCGGATGTGAGAAAAAATTCTATTGAAGATCCGCCGTGTATTGCTGGAATAGGATAGACATGAAGCACGTTAAATTTGTCATTGGAGTCAAGCATACTAATGTTGGTGTGGTGTAAATGTTTGGGAAGCGGAGTGCCGGATCAGGTGTCATCCTTGAAGTCTGACGATTGTTCGAACTTTTGAAGACCCGTCCAAGATACCCCTGGTGTAGCTTCATAAGAAGACGTAATATAAGATAGTCCTGAGAACTGTTCACTCCTCCCTTCAAGATAAAATAGTTTGAAGAATAAAAGAACCTTTTAATTTCATTTACAAATATTTTAAAGCATTTTACAAAAGTAAAAAAAGAATTGCAGTTTTATGGCTGCAGATTTCATGGAATATCTCAAGTAAAAGTCTTAAAATATATCAACGCTTCGGAAATTATCCAAAAGACAAGAGAGACAAACAAAGAGCCAGACTGTAAACAGACAGCTTGGGATTTTTTATGCATTGCGAAACAGGAACTATAAAAGAGTCAAATGAAAATGCTTTCGTCACAAAACACAGACGTTATTCAACGGTGACGAAATAAACTCGATAGTTTGTTATCATCCTGTCGTGTGGGTTTTCCAGCCAGAAAAATAATGTGTGACTTCTTTGATTTAAACATAATTTTACAGGTTATACACTAAATTTAATAAGTATGAATAAAAGTTACTGTTTCGTTTTATTGTATATATATATATTAACAAAAGAAAACAAAACCATGTCATAAAAGAAAAACCAAAACAACAAAAAGGAACAAAACGCCAACGTCCGGGGCGCGTCATCAGCAAGGGAAATCCCGAACGGGCGTATATATATATATAAATTCGGTGTTTTCTAAACACAAACTCTAGCAATAATGCTAAAAAGAGTTTAGAGAGAGAGAGAGAACTCTGAAGGCTGTACTAATTTTTGAACAAAACCAATGATTTCACAGCAACGAGACTTTAGCGTTTATGACTTCTTAAATTAGTGAGGTTTCAGAAGTCCTTCATTTATGAATTTAACTAAATGCAATACGAACAGGAGCTAGAAAGTGACTTGAGAACAATTCAATTCATTGAATGTAATTATCATTAAGACGTAGAAGAGAATGGAAATAATTTAATTACTTGCTTAATTATTATTTATGTTTATACTTAACTTTATTACTTAAATATAGGAAATTTTATATCGATCGCAATCATCGTATTTGAAAGTCCACTATACTGGAACCAAAAAATTGGGACGAAAGTGAAAAGACAAACAATCAAGCAAAAATGCAGTAGAACCCCGCTAATCCGAAATTCCGGTTAATCCGAACCGATTTTATTTTCGAAAAGATTACCTGAAAAGACTTAAATGTACATACTAAACACAAAAAAGTACCGTTTTAGCATGCATAATTTTGTACACACTGAAGAAACTAATGCAATTCGCCGTAAGATAAGGTCACTTCACACAGGAGCACATCCATTATTCTAATGAAAAGGGCAGACATATTATCTTTCTATTGCTTTTGAATACAAGAATTCAAGAGATAGTAGTACTGAGTACTTATAACTTACATTTTTTTAGCACACATCTTTTTCTTTTCTATTTTTATCGGAATTTCGGGTAATCCGAATTTTTTGTAATCCGAACAGGCACCGGTCCCAATTAGTTCGGATTAGCGGGGTTCTACTGTAATTAAAACTCTTGAATGTAAAACAAAACGGAATGCGAATGGTTGGTATGTAAAATAAGCTTGTAACGAAAATTTTGTATAGTAATTGGAGAAATCAAAATTATTAGAACACTCATTCAACATAATATGCTCAAGTAATATTGGAAGAAATTTGTACCATAATATGTGCCTATCTGACGAAGCACTGAACCGACTGGGACTTCAAAACGAGGTTTTAAAAACTGGGACGTACGATTAAGACTATTCGTTCATATTCCTTTAAGAATGTGTTTCACATACAAATTTGGATTCACAACAACTTTCCTTTACAGACAAAATTGACAGTTTATATCATCAGACTGACTAACTAATCAAACTATATTAATTAGTGGTTATAAAAAGCCTCTTCCTTGTATTGAAACAAACAATCCTTAATGCAGAGGTCTATACTGATAAGAACTTGCAAAAAGCAAGACATACATATGTTAATGCTAATGGAACCAACTTTAAAATTCATATTTAGTCCCAATTTAATTTGATAGCAACCAGTATCACAAACTTAGTTGTTTTTTTCCCTTCCCTGAACTTCATACATCTCTATATTTAACTCTGGTACTGTTTAAATATACACCCACCTGAAGATTATGCAACCGAAAACTTAACTGACCTAATTCCGCGCTGCAAACAGGAAAAATCTTTTATTAGAACTTTTGCTATTGATGTTCGATCGCATTTGGCCACTTTGTTCTTTCCTGATACATCGTAATTGTACTTTCCGCCACTAATTCGATTAGCGATATTCGAAGAAAAAAAATTTAAAACGATTAAAAAATATTAGAAAGTTAATTAGAGTTTTTTTATTGTGTGACTTTCTTTCGGTACTGTGAGGTGTAGCAAAGACATCTAATGATTTTGGAAAATAAAAATAAATAAAAATAAAATCTACTAGCTGTATTAACATATGGTGACTATTCAATTTAATTCCAATTTTGTACGTATAAATGCCTCATTTTCCCATATTTTCGTTGTGGTTGTTAAAAGGCTCAGATTTCTGCATGCAGCAAAGAAGAATATTTGTAATAGTTAATGAGTGTTAATGTAATCAAGTTTTTAAAGGACATTTTTATATGACCTTTTCATATAGGCTGGAGTTATTTATTTTACTAAAAACGAATTTAAAAAACTTTAAAAAAAAAAATCTGTCTTTTATAGTCCTTCATCTTAATAAAAAGAATCAGGAAACTATGGTTGTAAACAACTAAATTAGTTTTTTTTAAAGGGGGAGGGGGGTGGACATTTGCATTGAAAGTTAACAGACACAAAAACTTTTATCATTGTTCTTATCATAGAAACTATTATAAACTATGTTTCAAAATTGTGAATATTGAAAGAAATTTTATTGTATGCAAACTAAAAAGAAAAAATAACTTCAAAAAGCTAACGTATTATGGCACTTATGGGTTATAATAAGTTAAAATAGCAAAAGGAAGCATTTGAAGAACGAACTTACTTATTGTAAATGTTATGATTATGTTTAATTGCGTTCTATAAAAATGAATTTAACCATCAAATTACTTCTATAATATCGATTTATCATAAATATAATTTTCTAGCACACCTTTACTTGAAAATGATGATGATCGGAAAATATTTCTCTCTTAAATAAGAGAGAAAGAACGAATTTAATATTAATATTTTTTTTAACGAACAATAAGAACGAATTTCATATTGGTCTTCGCAAATAAAATAAAAATTAAGTCTCACTGTTGGAGAAGAAGAAAATGAAGGTTATACTGGACGAAAGACCTACAAGTTTCCCGTAAACATCATTCTACACAAGGATCAATTTCGATGAAAGAATTATAGTGGGAGGTTTTCATGCGACTTCCAAAAGAAGGCTGGTGCCGATTCATGATGACCACTGATTACTCTAGTTCTATGTCAGACTTTTGCAATTTGTTTTGGAATAAAATTGTATGATAACTACGTCAAAATGAATACTGATCATGAAGAAAACCGGATGTTTTTTTTCAATGAATACTTAAATTAATTATTTAAGGGCTGCTTAGACTTTTTGCATTTGCAGCTTCAGTTCCAAGAAAAAAATCCAACAATTATATACAGAAAAACAAAAAAATACAACTAAAACATTAATTGCTAGTATATGGAAAGCAATTGATTTATCGGAGTTATTTTGCAACTAGTGTTGAAGAAATGATAAAAGTACAAACTATCAAAATATTGCGGAGTCCCAAAACTTTGAAAGAGATACATCATTTCAGAGACTCTGTATGAATTGAATCATATCATCATTATTCTTTTCTAATCATCATCGTGAAATTTTGAGCAGCTTTCTGTACACATTTTGCGTCCCGTACACTTACAAGTGTGTAGTGATCGTAATTATTTCGGGTACAGAGAGAGGCTGCGTTCTGTACACTTTTGCTAAAAATGTTAAACACACTCTGATTGTCTATAAATTAATGTTCTCAATGATTCTTGTCTGAGGCAAAACTTTTGTACAGTGGAAATGGAAGATGTCAAATCTTTAATCTTATATTTTAATGAACTGGCGCTAAAGTTCTTTTAAATGGTCACGAATGAAACACCTGGTATAATAAGGAAAATGCTTGAAAAAGGAAACCTTCCATTTTCAATTTCTGCTTCTTTTCCAGAAGTTTTTATGAAAAAAAAATTGCATTTTCGTCCAGTGTGATTTACAAGATAAATGACTTTTGAGCTCATGATTGAACAACATCAGACGCAAATATCAAAATTCCAAAGGCAACCTAGAGGTATTATTGACCGAAAAAAATGAGGCATGAATAAAAAAAAAATATATGAAATACAGTAAAGAAAAAATTTCCTGTTAAGAGTCCAAGTAATATTTGCTGCGCAAGAGACCATATGTCGACAAATAAGTCATGATGCTACAAACATGATGATGAAATCACATTGTTACCGAGTTACAATGATTAGAAATTTCGTCTGGTTTGGAATTTAAAAACCGAAGTAAATATTGGCATTACATATTTTTAAGTGCACCCTTCTATGAAAGCAAATTTCCAGACATCTACGCAATGGCACTTCAGCAGACAGCTTACGAAAGAGGAACAGTCACAAATCAATAAGTTTTTGACTTGAAAAGAATAACAGCTGCAAGGAAAACTATACTAATTATACAAGAGACAACTATTTAAACAACTGAAAAATAATGTCATGAAATATTGCACAATGTAAAACATGCAATGGTGCCAAGAAACTTTATGAACCCATTTTACTTCATTTTTGATAAAATATCCTTTAAACTTTAGTTAATGAGAAATATGGTTTAACTTTTTGTCGCAAAATATGTTTTATAGATTAGACAAAAGGTTGAAAACGAAACAGAACACCGATGCCATAATATAAATTGAAAATACCGAAAAATGTTGCTATATTAAAAACAAAAGGCGAAATTTAATTATTTATTTTCCCCTGAAAAACTAATGCCAAAGGTCATGATGAAGTTTGATATTTCGTATTAGTATTTTTATTTTATTATCATCGAATATATTTTATGAATTGACAGATGGCTAAAAACATTGCTATGGAAGTTATTTCCATTTTAACCACGTTATTCCAATTTAATAATATCGCTTGTTTGCCAGATTGGTTTAATTAATATTCTTGTTAAATATTTTAAATATTCATTTAGAAAAAACGGGCTAACGATTCTGTCGTAAACAATGTTTATTATCCTTCAATACTAAAATTAAATAAATTAGAAACCAATTTGGAGAACCGATAAAAAATAGTATTAACGAAAAGTCAAATATATAATTATAGTGTTATTTTAAGAGACATTTTCCTTTTTTTTTGCCTAGATCATAATGAATGTTCTTCTTTGTTTCCGAACAAAACTGAAAATTAGAAATAAATAAATAATTTTTCAGATGCATGACAGATGTATATATATATATCACCATAATTGTGTCTTCAAGCGTTTTAATACTTTATTGAATTTAAATTATGTAATGTATTAATTCCTGTATATTAGTATTAATTTATATATGCAATATAATACATCACTTCTTGGAATGAAGTATGTTTGTGGAAAAACGTCTTTCATTGTATTCTAAAACTTTCTTCTCCGTTCTCTCTGTTTTCTTTTATTACACATCATTTCCCTGTGAGTATTGTTCCTTTTCCCTCTAATTTATTGAATGGTATCGCTTTAGTATTTTTATTTTTTTCTAAGGTACTTAAGAGACAAGAACGATGCAATTAGGTAAAGATGCGTTTACAAAAAATTTTGCTTCCATTTGTGAGCTTCTTTCTTTAATTTTTTGTCATTTAAAATCTTTCTGAAAAAGAAACTAGTTCCCGTTTGTTTAGAATAAAGCTAAATCCTGTGAGGTTAAAAAATAATCCAAAATCACAGAGAAATGAAGGAGATTTAAAAGCAACATAAGATAAAAAATTCTTTTTCCCCGTGAATAAATAATGAAGTTCGTCAGAAAAAAATAGGAAACTCTTATCTGAGATATTCTAAAAGAGGAAATACATTCACGGAAGTTATTAAGAAACCAAATGGAAAAGAAACCAACTTCAGAGAATTTTTTTCAGTATGTATTCGATTGAATATTTTAATCTTAAAATTATGCATAAATTGATTTATGCTGGCATGTTTTCAGGTACGACAGAGTTTTTTTACGTTAGAGGAAACCGCAGAAATAAAGAACATCATCAATGATTGGCTACAGAAACTTTAAAAACTTTTAAACTACAGAAATAAAGAACATCACCAATGATTGGCTTCAGTCTTCAACATAAAATCAATTTTTATCGTGAGGTGGAGAAAGCTAAAAGCATGTTTAGAAATCTTTTATTTTTAATTTCACGAATAGGTTTCTTCAGGAATTTTATACAAGACATTCTAAACTATCTTCTTCTGCTCTGTTCGTGAGTAATTTTATTGTGTTATGAATTAATTTTAAACAATGTTGAAATATTAATTTGTTTAGTAATAAGAAAATTTTACATTTTATGCGCATTTGCATTCAGAAGAAAAAAACAAACTTAGAAAGGTTGTAAGAACTAGACATACACGAAATTTTTTTTTTTTTTTTTCAAGATCAGATGTTTCTCCAACTGTTTCTTCTGGTTCTGGCATGTGTATCAAAATTGTAAAGCCTCCCTCCCCTTTTCCTTTTTGATGCTATGAGATTTGCATGTGGTGCACAGATCTCACAATTTACAACAGCGTTCAAGTACCGGGTACGATCAGTGGTGGTTTTTCGCACAGGCGTCAGAGGCGATCGCCTCGTATTCCGAGACACTAGGGGGCCTCTCAAAATCTATTTGATGTATATTGCAGTGCTGAGCCGACGCCGAATTTACGACATTGGGTAGAAGGGCTTCAAAACAATTTTGCGCCTGTGGCCTCATATTGTCAAAATCCGCCAATGGGTACGATACTTGATCTCGATGACCGACCACTCTCCATACTTCAACGCCGTCTTGATTTAAAGAGGTTTGGTGCACAACATTTTCAACATGCAACACTATGGAATTCACAAAAGGGAAGATCTTCATAGAAAGAAACCGAAATTTCAATTTATGATCTTTCATATAGCAGAGTATCAGCCATTGGGGCACAAAGTTCTGTTATTCAGTGAATTCATTTTTCGTATATTAAACATCATGGATGAATATTATTATGGTTTCTTGAACACAATTGAAAGGGAGGGTTGATAGTCGCCCGTTTGCTGAGTTTCGTCTTCATGA
This sequence comes from Araneus ventricosus, assembly GCA_013235015.1. NCBI lineage: Eukaryota > Metazoa > Arthropoda > Arachnida > Araneae > Araneidae > Araneus > Araneus ventricosus. Next base: position 7,565 of record BGPR01018585.1, on the reverse strand, counting down.
TTGGAAAATCATCAGAATCTGAATTTTGTAAAAGCATTGTTAAGAACAAGGGCCAGAGCAGGTGAAGTTTTCTGTGATCTATATCTTTCAATCCTTTAGGTTCGTGGAGAAATTTAGAAAATTTCCGACCTCACATCAAAGATTTCCGCAAAGCCCCGACTTCAGATGAGATTTTTGTCATCGCACCGAGCTTTAATTATTCTCTGCTCAGCATCTTAATAGGTAGTTTCAAATTGGATGTTATATTCCAAAAAATCAAACAAATTAAAACAATATTATACAATGCAGCAAGATGCTTATCATGCGAGAATAAAATACCAGTAAATAAAGAAAAAAACTTCTTATTTTTGGGAATAAAATATGCTCCTTTTTACTAAATGCAACAATACTGCAGTCTTCATATAAGAAAAATATACTATTAAAAATGAAGTCGACATTGAAAAGAAATGAAAATAATAACTAAAACAAAAACTTAAAACTGATTCTTCCACAAAATTATGAGAACATTGATCTGTCAATTTTCACCCTTAATTTAGAAATGCATACTTATTATGCATATAGCGCCTTTGCATGACTTTTCAATCTTCTAAGACCCTTAATTTATAAAGATGTATTACGATAAAGTAAAAGAAAAATATATTTTATTCACGTGGAAGAGAAAAACGTGCACTATCATGACTCAGTTATCTCAAAACTATTTTTATTTCACAGAGAGGTAGTAAAGTTAAGTGCGCAATCTGGAGTTTAATACTTAAATCTCCTAAGAACATTTACGTGTTTTTCTTATCAAGGCGAAAGGAATTTTTAAGGCGAAATTTTCCTGATCTACATTTTGACCATCTTTCCTTGTTTTAGTTACGAAATGTTTGATGATCTACGCACATACGGTTTTTTTAAATCCAAATCCTCGTACATCAAGCAAATTTAGTTCCTATTCATATTAGATAGTTAAAGTTATTGATAGTATCTTTTAGTCTCTTACTCAGACCTCAAAATATTCAAAGATAATATAGCCTAAGGTGCTGACTGACGTGAAATAATCAGGGGCGAATTAAGGGCAGGCGCCCCCTAGGGGCCCGAGGTCGAAGGGGAGCCAATGTTAAAGAAAAGCATAAAAACGTTTTTACCGCGACCTGTTTCGGTGCTTATCAAATGATCCTGTACTTGTATGTATACGTTTTCAGTATTTGAGAAATTCCTACTTCAAATGCCCCACAATTATCATGATCTAATGCCTTAAGTTGTCCTTTAGAATTTCGGCGTCAGGATCCCCGATATGGGTTAATTCACTTCTAATGGATTCATAGTTTCGCTTCTTGGTTTATGCAATGCGCCTTTTTCTTCATAAGATATGCAATTTTTCGTAACATCACAAGAAAACTTTAAAAGTTTCTAAATTTTTGTGCCACCTACAAATTTTACATGATTCGTCATACTATTTAGACTTATTTGTCCTTACTATTAGATGACATTTTTAAATATAAAATTTAACTTATAAATAAACATGGTTTAGTTACTTCTCATTTATTTATTCCATTTATAGTTTATTTATCAACATACGGGATGTATCAGCTGTATAATAATATCCAAGAGTAATGAAATATAATAGGTTAAGAGTTGCTATGTAATGACAGGCTCATTAAAAATGCAATTTTCTATATTTTCTTACCATAAGGAACACGTACTACGAAAAGTTTTTCAAATCACTGTTTCATCAGAATAAAATAAAAATAAAAAATACGCCGTAAGGATCATGAAGGAACGAATGCGACTCTAAACTAAAATTCGAATTCAAATATATAGATCTATAACCACAAACATTAAACTACAATGGTAAAGCTTGCATTTATTACGAGAGTAACTACATTTTATGCCGTTTGCATTGTTCTACGGCAAAACCGAAGTATTGAAATTTCAGGAAAAGCCTCAGACGCAATTCATTTTATATACATTTTTTTCATCCACATGATTTACTCAGAATGTTTTCTTTTGCACGCGTTGTTTACAGAAACACAGTCTGTAAGCTGTTGTAAAATTTCTAACTCTTATAAAGTTTCAGTACAACATAATATAAAATTTTTTACAAGAAAATTATTTTCACTTCAATTAATAATATTACCCAACATGAAATCAATACTGAGCTGTTGTTCCATTAAAAACGAAAGCAATTCAAATTGAATCTGTGCTAAAAAATACTAGTTACAGTCTGTTTTAAAAATCTATCCTCAAATATTTCCTCCAGGAAATTCTTTTTTTATACTTTATGGCTTCCGGGTATGACAGTTACATTTCGGAAACTCGAATAAAAGTTTTGTTTCATTAAATTTTCTACAAAAGGTTCTATTCTATGGACTATCTTCATAAAAATAATTGTAAAGTAAACTGGGTTCACAGTTTCTTGATGACTATTTAATTTTTGCCATATTACTCTCAAATCCTTAAGCTAGTTTAAATATTTATTAAATATTGGTATTTTACAAATTGAATCAAAAGAAATAATTGATTTTGATAACAATATTCACGTATTTCATTCACATAGTAAAAATTTGATGCAAGTTTTAGAGATCTTAAAAAAAAAAAAAATACTAATTTACATTCACGGATGAGAATTTCCAAAAGTATATGCATAAGGTAAACACAAAATGATAACTACGATTAAATCATTGAAACTATAAAAATATTAATCCTCTTACGAGCATCACGCTCAATTTCTTATGTTAAAAGTCCATTCTTAAAGCAAGTAAAAGTGTACACATAAGTAACACGGTTGTTTACAGTTTGAAATCATTATATAAAACGAAACAGCAGTACTGTGTAAACATAATGCGTTTATTTTTAATAACGGACGACTTATAGAATTTTTCATTATGAAATAAAACTACTAGCAAAATGGTAAACATTAACTAAAGAATTCTCTGTTTACATTTCCTTTAAAAATAAAACAGCTATTACTGGCTAATTTTACTAAAGAATAAAAAAATTTCAAAACGAGAAAAAAAATTAAAAGGATCTCACAACACAAGCAAAGAGATTTCAAAAATTTACGAAGCAAAAGTTATCAATATATATATATATAAACCAAAATATAACTTGTTATATATGAACATACAAAAACAAAGTAAACAAGACATATCTAAGAAAGTTAAGTGCCGTGTGGTTGCCTACCTTCAGGTTAATTTGCAATATCCAAAAAACGAGCAAAAAGAGTGCTAACGGGGAATTCTACAATCCGATGCCGATTGTAAACAAACTGAACATGTGCTTGCGATCCCACGGGTTAGCATCCCAGAACCTTTGTTTACTTCGACCGACGACCACAGCAAATCGATAATTACTCAATACACACATCAATACAATTAAGAAAATGAAGGCACGTGAGACACTTACTGACCGGCGGAAGCAGATGAAATCACTAAGGTTGCGCTGGCCTCTGTCCTTCGGGTTAGTCCAATGGATGTTCCAGCACCGATTAATCCGTCCGATTTGTCACTACACATCCCCGACTGAGCTTCGTTCTCCCTCGATTCCGTTACACGTGACGTCACGAGAGGCACCTGTGGCTTCCGCCAATGGAGAGGCGGCTTTCTAGGCCACAGGAATCAAACGTGGGAGATTTGGTTTAAAAAAAGAAATGATAGTTTCGCTTTTATTGTTCTCTTGTTTAATCATGGATATTTTTCTTTCTCTTTTTTATAGCAGTGATCAGTTTCGCTTTGTGGGTCAGATAGACGCCCTTCCGCTGGGTGGACGCAGGCGATTTTCTGTTCTGTTTTGCGCCATTGTTTACATGGGCTATATTCGATAAGAGTTTTTGGTTTCGTGTTTTGGTAACAATTGCCATATATCACTTTCTCTCTCCTTTGCTTGCGATGTATTCGGTAATAAGAATTTTAGTACAAGCACAGATACAGTCAAACACCGTTTATACGTTTCTCATTTATACGTCTATTACATTTGTACATCTTTTCGTCACAGTCCCGATTTATTCGTATTCATTGTAATAATAACGTACTTCGTTTATACGACGCAAAGTTCCGGTTATACGTCGTTTTCGCCCTTCTAAAATGTGAAAAATTCCTCCTTTTTCAATATGTGGATAGTGATAAAGATATCATGACTTCGAAATTATTCACAATTGATGAATTAATAGAAGACAAATAGTCTAGGTCTAATTTAAACCGTAATGAAGAAGTTATTCCACCTTTCTTTAAAGAAGCATTGGACTCCATTGAAAAACTTCGAACTTATTTCTTTGGTCAAAAGAATAGTGAAAAAAGAAAAAAAAACATTCAAGTTCTTAGTTCGATTCATAATGATGCACTTAATACTCACAGACAATTAGACGACGATTAAAGATTTTCTTAATTAAACGCCTACCTGCATGCACATAAAACATAAATTGTAAATGATATGTATAATCAGTTATCAAGATATGCAATAGAGGTATGATTTTTCTAACCTTTATGATAAATGATTAACTTTTAAAATTAATTTCCTTACTATGAAGTATTATATTAGTACTAAAATTAATACTTTTAATGAATTTGGTAGCATTAAATTTATAATAATCAAAGTTGTTCAATAAAATTTCGATTGCACCTTTGTTCTTTGTTCTACACATGCTTTTTTAAAAGCATGACTTATTTTTTAATATATTGTGTTGTGCTTCCCTTTCTGCAAATAAGTGCAGCTTTAACTGCTCAGTAATTAGTGTAGTTAGTTTTTATCAGGTTTCAATCTTACATAGAGTTGACATGTTTTTAAGGAAAAATTCAGTTTTTGTAATATTGCAAAAAGTAATTTCTTTAATACTTGTTTTGTTTGAAGGATGCAATATAATGCTAATGTATAATGCAAAAAAATAATGAAGTTTTCTGCAGCTGTATAGGTCGACAATCAGTCTGGGCAATTTGAGACAATCAGTCTGGGGATAATAATTAAACTGAGAATTGCATGTAAATATACGCAGTTAGTTTTGTATTATTTAGATTGAAAGATCTTTTCAATGTTATTTAGTAGACGCCAAAAATAAACTAGACAATTGAATTGCTGTGCATCGAACGCATCAATGGTCTGGGGAATTTTCAATTGAAGAATTTGGTAAATATTCTATGCAAAACAAAATATCTTATTTCGCAAGCTTGATTGAAAATGGATTATATTCGAATTCTCAACGAGAGAAATCTCAAAGAAATATAAAATTTCGAATGATCAAAAGTTTTTCAAAAAAAAAAAAAACAAAATTGGAAAAACTAAAACTAATAAACAAAACATTACTTCTAAATTTATAAAAGCATTGCTACATGCAGTTCATTCTGTTTTCGGAGAACTTTTTTCGACTGCTTTTATTACAGAAATACTAATTTCTGTAGCTGTTTTTATTTGGTCTTATGGATTGAATTTCAGATTTCATCATCTTGAAAGATTTTCGTTTATTAAAAATTTTATTTTGATAAACTTTAAGCGGAGTAAAAAGCTTTAAACTAGATTTAATTATAATACTTTAATTCATTAAGACTGTGATAATCAAATAAAAAATTTTCATCTCACGTTTTCTTAAAATGAAAAACTTCTCTTGAGTTAATATACGACATTATAAATTGCGCAGAGATCGACAATTCGTTTTGATCACCAATACAGTAATACAGTTTATAAAATACAAAGCTTACATAAAATAATGACCGTCATAAAATAAACATGGTGGTGAAATAATCATTTACTTACCCTTTTACTGAAATATTTTATGGCCTCATAATTTCTTTAAAACAATTTTTATCGAGATTTGATTGATTGTAATGGATCATATCAAACATCAAAAGGCACAGGACGATAAATTTAATTACTTCACTTGCAATGTAAAGAAATACGCGCGTAAAAAAGAAATAAACCATTCCGTAAAAGTCCTTCAGTAATAAAACCAACAAGACATTAAATCATTCTGCTTATCTATAATTCTAATTAAGTAATTATTTTCTATCTAACAAAAATAAGAATAAAATTATATATTCGTATCATAGAAAATCACATTTTATCATGTGATTATATAATTCAAAATGAAATCTTTCGAATTAATTTTACAATTTGCCGTCTGCTATTTTGTTTCGAAAAAATTATCTTTTATAATAATTTGAATAAAATATTTATTCAATTTTTTAAAAATTAATAACTTTTTAATTAAAATTTTTGGATTTTTAAGAAAGTATAGAATGAATATTTTAGTAACTTTTACTTCATTGACTGTTTTAATAGATAAAAAAAATTCTAAGTAATTATTATAGTAAATCATCTTCCATTTCGTTACGAAAAATTTGATTGCATTTGATAATAGTTTATCTAAAACATATCAAAACAATTTCTTTAATAAAAAAGCATTTTCGAAAAACAGGATTATAGTTTCAGAAGAATTTTAAAGTGAATAATTACTTTTAATTAATACATTAATACAATACGCCATAACGTATTACTTCACACCGTTTTATTTTCTCATCTTATATTTATTTTTCATACGAGTAAGCCATTTCCCAAATTCTCGCTTTCTCTTCTTCAAATCTAAAACCGATTCTGGGAAAACTGTCTATTTCGAAACAACCAAGATTAAAAATTTTTTTTCGAAGATTTATTTATATTTTTTCTTCTTCGAATGCCGGATGGATGGTCGAAAGGGCAGCTGCTGCATGTGTCACGTGACGCACCGTGAAGTCGAAAGTGGGTCACGTGCGGCACCCGGAACGCCGATTAATAAATAAATAATAATAGAAAGAATAAAAAAGAAGAAATCGAGAAGGAAAGAATAGTTGGTGTTTTATTTCGAGCGATCTCTGGAGGAAAAAAACACTTTTTCCTCTTCCGTCTATTTTCAGAGCTCTTTATGGAATATTGTGGACTTTTAAGTGGCCCAAACTGGCGAAAGTGATTACATTTTTCTTTTCCTTCTTTCTCTGTGATAATTCCGCAGTTCCGATATCTTCTTCCGGTACCCGCGCTCCACGCTTCATCAGATCGTCAGAAAATGAGTTGGTGAAACACAGCGCGAGATTTATGGAAGGTCTCCAAGCATGTCTTTTGCGTGCGCACCGCAGCACATCTCTGCCCACACCTCTCATCTGTAAATAATGACTTTGTTTACTGTGCGAATTTCAATATAGTTAATTTTCAATTGACTTTTGTTCTTTTTTTTACAGTCTCGTATACGAGGTATAGAATGAGAACGTATTGTAATCGTCGAAAAATTCGACATCGAGATTTGGATGTATTGTATAGCAACGGATTCGGAAACCCTCCGCGCTTTTGCGCTTGCGCCAGGTGTAATTATTTTCATCAAAATAGGGGAAAAGTGAAGAGTGGAAGGGTGATGTTTACATTTTACTGAGCGTGATCTAACAAAGAACTCCGGAAATGCGCTCATATGACTCATTGCCTGACACCCCTTTCCGGTGTAAAATCGACCAAAAATGGTAGTCTCGGAATCCGTTGCCGAACAGTATCTTCTTATTCCAGAGCTCTCTGAGTTTGAAACCACATTTTTGGAATTGTGTCTATCTATGGGTATGTCGAATATGTGTCTA
>BGPR01018584.1:0-30619 GCA_013235015.1 Araneus ventricosus | reverse complement strand
TAATGGAAAGGACAAATATTTTTCACATATGCGCACGCCATTGACTTTATCCATGAAACGTTTATCTACGCGGGATAATTAGAACACTTCGATACGAACATCAGCTGGAATCTTTTATTGATATGAGTACTTTATACAGAGTTTACCAGAAGATTATATTTACACCATTGGTGGAGGAAACGCCACAGAAAATATTAAATTTAGTAAATTATAAACAAGACGAAACAATGAAATAAAAAAAAATCGCATGTTCATAGAAAGGACAAACATTTTTCACATATGCGCACGCAATTGACCTTATCTCTAAAATGTGTATTTACACAGGATAATTATAACACTTCGGTACGAACATCTGCTAGAAACCTCCTATTGAGATGAGTACTTTCTACAGAGCTTGCCAGAAGATTCTATTTACACCCATGGCGGCGATAAGGCCGCCGAAAAAAGCTCTCTTTTCTCGACATTTATTTCTGCTGGCAGCTGCTCTTTTATCGTTGGCTGTTATTTATTCCGGATTTAATTATTTCCTTTTGCGTAATTAATAACTTTCTTTTTAATTAAAACACGATCGCCTAAAAAATGCCAGGAAAGAAACTCTATAAATAAAGTTTTACTGTTAATTAAGTTTGTGGACAGAAAGCCAAGTTTTGGAAAGATACTTTTTTTTGGTTTAAGATATTTTCTCTTGCTTTTGGTTTCCGGAACACAGAGTGTTTAATAAACGAGGCAGAACGGGAAGTGTTGTTTCTATTTTAGTTCCGACTATGAAACAAATATGGAAGAGTTTGTGAAAAAGAATGGAAAAGAAATTGTTAGAGAGCTTTAATTAAAAAAATCAGTTTTCCGCAAGAAATAATCACTTCGGTTGGAGAAGAAAATACATCAAGTAATTCATTTTTTTTTTGTCGGTATGAAATGAAGTTATTTACATCTCGCATTAGATTATTAAGAGAAAAACTTCTTAAATTTTTTTTACAAAAGACGAACAAGACTTAAACAATCCTAACACAAATTGTGTGCAAATTACTGATTGGTTATAATAATGCACCGTAAACTACACATATCTTTATCGTGGTTTGAAAAGTATTCGTGCCTTTGTGGTAGTAAAAAAGCATTTAAATGCCGAAAGTGCACCTTTTCGTTCTACATGTTTACACTGACACCAAACAAACATAATTACTGATCATTCTCAGATACGGAGACCCTCTAAGTCTTTGCGCATGCGCCAGGGTGAGTTGATTTCACCAAAACAGGGATGAAGTTAAAAATGGAGGGGGAGATGTTTACATTTTATTTAGCAGTATATAAAAGCATTTTATTTTCATTTACTGATTTGCTGTTAAGACTAAGTAATAAGAACAACAGAAAAAAGCCTTATCGGATGAAGATCATGACCTAACAAAGCGCTCGTTTTACTCATTGCCTGTCACCCCTTTCCGTAGTGAAATCGTCCAAAAAGGCTAGTCTCGGATTTTTGAAACGAACAGCAAATTGATGGGGACACGACGCAAAGATGGGCAAAAGCCCCATCTTTCAGAAAATATGTAATTTCGAAGGTTGATGACAGTATTTCAGTGTCCGTACAGTAATCAGCGCAAGCTATCGGAAAACGGCTGAAACTTTCCGAACCACCCAATCATATTCGAGTGGATGAAAGCATTTAAAGAAACAGGTTCCAAACTTTCTCTTCTAGTGAAGCAATGGATCAATAGTGATTCGGAAAAATAAATAGATTTTTAGTACAAATTTTAGAAATAAAATTTTTAAAGTCAAAAGAAACTCGATGGTTTAAATTTTTTAATGTCTTTTTTACGAATTTCTATACTTACAAATTCTATACTTACTTCTTTTTTCTATACTTACAAATTTGCGAATATTTTAAATTGTATACAGAATTTATGGATACTCTGTATCGTTCCAGTACATGCTATGGAGGCCAGGACTCTTAAATTAAAGGTTAAGGCTACAAATAAATCCAGTTGCATAATTTGATGTCTCAGTACTTGATTAGGAACTTCGACAATAAGCAATTTGGTCACTGTCTTCAATATTAGTAATGAGAAATACTATGAAAACCATACTGATTAAAACATTTGAATAAATTTTTCTAACAGCTTTGTTAAATATTCTTTCATTTATTATTCACTAGCGACTTCGGCGACCAGATTGTTCGCCGGGAATATGATTTCAATTGAATTTTGTATCATTTTATATTGATGGCTGCTTTAACAACGTAATTTCAAACTTCAAATTGTGGACCCATGTATAACCCATGTTCTTTTAGTGTTCTTGGACCTCTTCTGTTCATTGTCTACATAAATGTTCCTAATGGAGTCAAATAACTGACCATGGCATGTAACATATCACTTTCTTGTTTCTCTTGCAAAATATGCATTCGATTTCAGTATTAAAATGGCGCAGCACGTTTTATGGCCAGCGGCATGTTAGCTGAATTCAAACCTTCTGAAAGAAGAATTAAAACATAGCAACCATAATCATTCAGTTTACTGGAAATATTTCTTCAAATACCTAATATCTCAGAGAGCTTGGTTTACAGATTCCACAAATATTTTGATGAAATAAAATATGAAAGCAAAATGTATTTGGACCTTAGTTTTCAACAATGAAAGAGAAACTCGCAATTAAATATTTGTTTAAACAATGAAAACGGTTTGAATTTCATTGCAGCAATGAAAATTATTTTTGCAAATTATGCCAAAACTAGTTTTAAAAGGTTATTATTATTAGAGAAAAAAATTGTACAGCTATTTAATTGACATCATTAATAAATAGGTAATTTTTTGCACTTTCATATTGTGTAAAAATGATTTTTGTGCTGTGATCTGTTCAGAAGTTATTAAGGAAAAACGCCGAAATTTTGCTTAATTTTTAAGTAATTTAAATTCTAATCAAAATTCCAAAAAAGGGCTCCGAGGTGCATATTCCCTCCCTCCAAAGTATGTTTGTGCCAAATTTCGTAGCTCTAGGTCGAGCGGTCTGCCCTGTGAAGCGCCAATACACATAGACAAACACACTTTTTCCTTTATTATTAGTAGAGATAAATACTTTATTTGAGTATCAGTGTATACTCGAGGCCGCGGAAATTGTTTTAGTCCGAAAAATATTGTCGCGTAGAAAAGTTTCGTGCAAATTTCGTCTAAATTCACTGTGGAAATTTCTCTGATACCAATACACCTAGTACCTAAAATTAGTATTTTAAAGTTAGGTATTTACTTCCCGTTTTGAAGCTACATGAAAGTATTAATTAAGATAGACTAATTCAGATAAGCAAAATATTTATTATATATAACAAGTGTGATATTCATGTAGAGTACCATGTGTTGAATAACGCATTGTCGACGTTTAGGAGAGGGTCGGAAACAAAAATGACACGCAGGCGGGATAAGAAAAGTATAGTTTAAAATAGAACAGATTTAAAAGTTAAATGGCCTTTTTGCTACATTTTCCATTATTTCTCTGTTGCCACTTGTCTTTCTAACCTCTGTAGAAATCTTCACAATGAGTATTTTAAAAAATTTCTCGAGGGGGGAATGTTGACAATGCCTGGATCTTAGATCAGTTTTAGTCTAGACATATTAATATAGGAATCAATAATTTAATTTTAAAATTAAACATTTATCATAAAAGTGAGGAAAATCATACCTTCATTGCCTATGTTGAATGCTAATTACACATATCTTACTCAATTTATGTGAAAACAGGTAAGCGTTTTTTTTTTTTTTTAAATCTTTAATCATCGTCTAACGTGCTGTTTGTCTGCGAGTATTAAATACAGTATTATGAATAGAATTAAGATATTTGAATGTTTTTTTAACAGCAAAAGAAATAAGTTGGAAGTTTTCCAATGGAATCCATTGCTTCTTTAAAGGGATGTGGAATAACTTCTTCATCATCGCTTAAATTAGTGCCAGACAATTTTTTTTCTTTTAATTTATCAATTCGGAATAATTTCGGAGTCGTGGTATCTTTATCATCTATACTTATAAAAGGCAATGTTTGCGTGCGTGTGTGTGTTTGTCTGCGATGTCCAGACGAATCTATCGCACTTACAGTCATGAAATTTGGCACACAGGTAGTCGTAATGGTGACTGAATGCACCTCGAAGCCGGAATTTTAAAATGTATTCTAGAAAATTTTTTATTTAGTGTTTTGTGTTGTTTTGAGTGATTTTTCGCACTAATTTCTCAATAGCATGGTTTTGGATAACTGTACGACAAAAATAGATACACCATCGGAAAGAGCACGCGATTTCCGTTCTAATGAAGTTAGTTTTGAATTTCTAACGTAATTTACTGAATTTTGGGAAATTTTTTAAAAATAGCCAGTTTCGCCATCGCAATGTTACTCTTGATTTTAAATTTGTTGCATCCGACTTTCTAATAACACTATCATTTTCAATTTTTTTCAGCTTATAACTACAACGGTTCTGTCGGATTTAAAAACGGTTAAAATATCTTTTCCCGATTTTCAATTAATTTTTTTTCTGGGCGGTTCAGAGTTATTTTTCTCGATCGAGTTCCTCGCGCGGCACTTTTCCTGAACGTTGCTGGCAATTTTGATTGGCGGACGCGCAGGATACGTCATGACCTTCACCTGAATGAATTACTTCGATTATTATTTTCGGATTCGATTTTATATTTTGCTTGCTGTATAATAATCATTTTCACGTTCCAATTTTGTAATATTGTTTTGGATTAACGTACTCTGTACTGTAGCGCGAAAAAAATAAGCAGGAAAATCAAATAATGTGTATCTTTTGTTTTGATTTTGTTTTCAAAACTTTTTCATGTCATTGTGGGCGTTTTATTTTTCATTTTGTTAAAGTCCTGATTCCACGGGCAACGCCGTGCGTGTACTGCTAGTAGTTCATGTTTTAGAAAAGGAGAAATTTTCACATTTTAGAACGGGGGGAAACGACGTAGAACCGAAGCTTCGCGTCGTAAACGAAGTAATTTATCAGTTCAATGAAAACGAATGAATCGGGACTGTGATGCAATGTATTAATGTAAACGACGTATAAATGAGAAATGTATAAACGGTGCTTTGCTGTATAATATTTTTCTTGAAAGTGAATGGCAACCTGCATTTAAATAAACGCAGTAATTAAAAATGTTTATAAGATTTTCACTCGACATGAATGGTGACATGTTTGGTAAATAATCTTTTTAATTATTATTTTTTTATTTAAAACCCACACCTGTCCGGCCTCCCCGAAAGGGTGTAAGGACTTTAGCAGACCGGTGGGGAAAGGTAAAAGCAATGCAAATACAGTGGAATCTCCCTATAACGAAATCGCTCGGTTCCAGCTGAAAAATTCGCTATAGAGAAAATTTCGTTATACGGAGATTAGAGATTTTTGCAGTTATTTAAGTAAATGTTACAAACTTTTCAGTATGTGCAATAGGTTCAAAAATATTTAATTATGACTTTCAATTAAAAATGAAGTAATATTTATTATAAATTTGTTAAAATTATACTAATTTTTATTGTATAAACAAAATGCTCAATAGTGAAGACAATTCACCAATTTCGAGAATAATATGTACTAGTACGGATAAACATAAAATGCGTATTGTCACATCCATTTGCTGTTTCCACCCCCCTCCACCCCTATTCTTGGAATCTTGACCCGTAGAAATGTTGCTCCCTCTGTAGAAACCCATGTCCCCACAACTGCATTACCCTTCACATAGCATTCTATTGTTATGTGTTATCGCTGGAATGAACAATGCGAGTGGTTCCAGAAACAGGCACGTGTGAGCGATTTGTTTGTACAGAAATTAGCAACTTTCTTCAAAAATGACAAAAATCGAAAAGATAAAGGTCTGAAAAAATTCGTTATAGGGAGACAACCACTTCGTTATATGGAGAATATTTTGAATGTTATTTAACATTCCGATTAAAAATTTCGTTATATGGAGAAATACGCTGTAGGGAGACTTCGTTGTAGGGAGACTCTACTGTACATTAATATGACGCAACACACACAAAAGCATCGCAAACACTGCACAGAACGTTACAAACATTGCAAAAAAGGGACAACCAGAAAATAAATAAAGTAACCTAAAACACACTTCACAAGAAAAAAATAATACGCCACTGAATCGATATTACTCTTGGAGAGAACCATAAATGAATTGAATTTTGTTTGATTTTTATCACCAGATCTGGAACCAACATTAAAAATATTCAAAACACTCAAAAGGAGGAGCCTCCAGTATGAATCCAAATGAGCAAAACACAAGCACAAATTACACAACACACCAGTAAAAAGAAGGAGGCAATAAAATTTTTTGTAAAGTATCAATAAAAATCTCACAGAAGATCATAAAAAAACAGACCTCGTGGTATCTAAGTCGACGTCAGTCAAACAACAATAAAAATACAAGAATGAAATGATAAAATTTTAAAAATAAGAAGGGTAGAAACAAAGTTACCAATTGGGTTTCCCCAAGGGTGAATGTTCAATAAAATTTAGGACACTAAAACATCTTAATAAGTCCAGGATTAACCTGAGAACAATATAATTAGTTAAAATTAACTACGTAATCTTTTTTTTTTATAGTGTTATGAAGACCTAAAGAAACCTAATTAGAAAAATATCTCTTCACTTTGATGATTTTTGTCTAAAGCTGATACATATTTGTAATTTCGTAGTTAATGTATAATTTCATCCGCCTATGAGTCATGGTGTTCACACACACACTGATAGACCAACAAACACACAGACATGATTCCAAAAGTGGTTTTTCCAGGCTAAATTGTGTCGATTCATCAACATTTCGAGGTCGAAATTTTTGTCGATTGCAATATTTTCTCTTTATGTAAGAGGAAATAAAAAGCTAAACAATGGATTGCATATAAAACTCATTTTTTTCACTTTCGTTGTGTATGAAAAAACTAAGTTAAAAATGCATGAACAGCTGTTTGAAAACGAAATATTCGATAGACCAGCGTCACGCGAATTTTATGTAAATCTGAAGTCTAAAACCATGCGTGCTGATTCAGTTTTTCCTTCTCTGTCGTCCTCATAGAACAAAAGCCCCGCCGCCAGCGCCCCCTATCCCTGTGCAGGGTAACCCCCCGCACAATCCCGGAGTATCCCCGGGGTTAGTATCGTCTGCTGTCTCCTGTCAAATCGTCTGCGGGAGTTAAAAAATAAAATTCCCCGAAAGCACATTCCGTAAACCGAACTGGTTCTTTTGTTTTGCGTGTGCGCTCCAAAAAGTGCCGGATTTGCTCTTTCTTTCTTGAATCATTCCCGGATTCTTCAGATTCCCGGATCCGAGGGGCGGCGGGGGAGGGATTTGTTGACGTTCCACTGTCACGTGACGTACATGGCGTGCTGCCGCCGGCTCCGCTGACCAACTTCTCCGGACAAGTGAGTAGTGATTTTTGCATATGCATGCGTAAGATGCCTCAATTGTCACCTTCGATGCATTCGTGTCACTTCTGGCCACAAAGATTTGAGTGACACGATGTTCTAGCGCGGTGTTGTCAATTGCATAACGTCCATTTTTTTTTCTCCTTAAATGAAATGTTCTATATGGTATTTTTGTATAGTACAGTAGAGTCTCCCTACAACGAATTTCTCCCTATAACGAAATTTTTAATCGGAATGTTAAATAACATTCAAAATATTCTCCATATAACGAAGTGGTTGTCTCCCTATAACGAATTTTTTCAGACCTTTATCTTTTCGATTTTTGTCATTTTTAAAGACAAAAATGACAAAAGTTGTTAGTTTGTTACAGTTGATAGTTTCTGTGCAACCAATTCGCTCACACGTGCCTGTTTCTGGAACCACTCACTCTTAAAATGCGAAAATGTTTCTGAAAATTTAACATTACGAAATGCAAAGCAATGTAAAATAACGGAATTTTTCAAGTAAAATAAACGTAAGTACATATTATTCTCTAAATTGGTGAATTGTCTCAAATTTTGAGCATTTTATTTATACAATAAAAATTAGTATAATTTTAACAAATTTATAATATATATTACCTCATTTTTAATTGAAAATCATAATCAGATACATTTGAACTCATCGCACCTATTGAAAAGTTTGGAACATTTACTTAAATAACTACAAAAATCTCTAATCTCCGTATAACGAAATTTTCTCTATAACGAATTTTTCAATTGGAACCAAGCTATATCGTTATAGGGAGACTCCACTGTACTTTTTTTTACTTCAGATTTTCATCGCTTCATTTTTATACTGTGGTTATTGATTTGTGCATCGATTTATTTTTAGAACAACTTGTAAAAATTTAAAATTAACTAATCCTTGTTGCATTTATACTTTTATGTCAAGTGTATAGTGGCTGTAGAGCAGGATTTATATATTTCTACGCCCTAAGTCAAAGGACTTAATTCTGCGCCTTCTCCCATCATTATTCAACTATAAAGATATGCAACTTAAATGTGCCGCCAATTTATTTAACGTGTATGTGTTACCGGCAATGTATGAAATGCCGGCATTCTATAGAATACCTAGGCATTTTATAGAATGCCTGGCGTTCTAAAGCAAAGTATGAAATATGAGATTTATTATATACTTTTTCTAGGCATTGTATATAATACCTAGGCATTCTATAGAATGACAAATGCTATTTAGGCAAAGTATGAAAAAAAGTTCATAATAAGGCTATTATTTAAAAGGCGTGCATTCCTCAAAAATAAAAATGTTATTTAGAAAAAATAATAAAAGAGTACCATTAAAAAAATCTTTTATTCAAAATACGTAAAGCAAAATGAAAGTTTTTATATCAAAGTTTATGCCTATCTTATTAAAGAAAGCAAAATAAATTGTGAATCTACTTATTACATCAAGGAAGCAAATAATTTAATTTTCAATTGCACTTAACTTTATTTCTTATATAATCAAATCGGCGATTTTTTTCATACTTTGCCGGTTTGTCATTTGGCATTCTATAGAATTCCTAGGAAATGTGTGAAATATAAATCGTTTCATACATTGCCGGCTAGTTTTAGGCATTATATACAATGCCAAGGCATTCTATAGAATGCCGTATTGCAAACTTTGCCGGTAACATATGGATGTGCTTAAAAGTCAGTATATTATATGGTCTTTTCAAAATGATAGTGAAATTTGTAAATATTTTATTGTAATTTCGTCTATATTTAAGCCTTCCGATTGTTGCGCCTTAGGCCATGGCCTAGGTTGGACCTATGGGAAATCTGGCTCTGAGTGACGGAAGTGTATGAGGGAGGATGGGAAATTAATTATTGGACCTTCGAGGAATAAAAGCCATGAGCGTCCCCTTATACTCTACGATTTTTCGTCTTTATCTAATTCTAAATAGAGTCGGACCTCTATTTAACGAAGTCGCTAAATCCCGAAAAAAAGTTCGTTATATGGAAAATTCGTTAAATAGAGATTCAGTTTCTAAAATACTTTAAACTACTGAAAACAGATTTTAAATTCATAAACAATAAATATAATTAGAAAAGTAATTAATCACACCTTTATTTTGTAAATTAATATCTATTTGTTTTATATATTTTACCCATCAAAAAGAAATCTGCAAGGAAAACAAGAATAAAACAAAACATTGTACGGGAATACACTGTATTTTCAATTTAAAAAAATAATCTTATATTAAAATTAATGAATTTTAGCATTTCATCATACGAAGGTTTGTTGATTTCTGCATCATGATCATTTCCATCTTCATCATCTTCGTCTTCATCGCTATTCATTGCAGTATTGATTTTATTTTTCACACTGTCCACTTCAAAACTGCCTCATCCACATCTTCATAGAGACATGCTTATAAACGTTTTGAACAAGAATGCGATGAATCATAATTTTGTATCTTATCACGATTTTTTTTATTATGGTTGATAAACTATTTGGAGGAATACCAAATTTTAAAGCAATATCCTTTTTTTTCACGCCTTTATCCACCTCATGAAGAACTAAATTTTTTTTCTCTGATGTTGAAGCGCTTTCGCTTCCACATTTTCCAGCTTCAAGGTCATTGATCATCATAAAATGTGTTAAAGAATAAGTTTGAAATGTTTAGAAATATTTTGAGAAATAGGGAAAAAAGAAATATTGGATCGCAAGAAAAAGTTCGTTAAATAGAGAATGCACTTCGCTATTTCGAGGTTATTTTACGAAGAATTTCGCAAAATGTTCTTGGTTCCAAGGAAAAAGAGAAGAAAAGTAGAGAAATTCGCAAAATAGAGGTTCGTTAAATAGAGGTCCGACTGTAAACGAATATTGAAATGAACAAAAAAATTAATTTAAATCTCATATCTACAAATAAGTTTTAAACACAGTACTTGATTACAGGGTAGTCATAAATTAATGAATGAATTTCAAAAATTAATAAAAAAAACTAATAATGTTACAACTGCGTTTTTTTAAATGAGAGAGCAAATAAAAAAGTTTTTCTTTCAGATAGGCGACGTATCATTACGGTGGTCTAAATTTGCTACAGCGAGAGATTTCCGTACGCAATGGCAACCGATCAGCAGAAGCCGATGTTCGTTTTCTGGTTTCCTTTTCTAGTTTTTCTTGAATATCTTGAAAACGATTCATTTTTCGAATTCAATTGATTGAACAAATTAAAAAGCGTATAATTCCCTACAAATACATGCTTTTAATTTTCTTCTAGCTTTAATAGTTTAGAAGATAATGGCTCTCAAAAATAGAAGATATCCAATAATTTACGGCCACCTAGATCACCGTAACGTCGCTTTACCTATCTGAAAAAAAAAAAAAACTTTTTAAAATGCGCTTTCATTAAAAAAAAAGCCGTAGTTGTAACATTATAAGTTTTTTTTATTCATTTTTAAAATGGGTCCAATAATTTATGAAAACCCTGTATTTTATGCCTTAATGATCAGGTAAATATCAAATCGCATACATAAACCGTGCACTGCTACAAAAGTGAACTTTCTAAAAAGAGGAAATTTTTAAATATTTTTTACTGTAACTTCGTTCATATTCTGCAAAAGGGCTTCTAAAAACTATCGCATTAACATTTTCATTTGCACGAGAGAATTACGTCCTAGTTCCCAAGATTGAAAATAATTATGGAAACGAACCCTTAGATACTAACTAAGAAAAAAAATGCAATCGAAATTGTTTCTTCAGTGAAATAGTTTAACTTAAGAGATGGCTTCTTAAATATTTTTTCTTTAAAATGTTGAAGCACAGAAGAGAAGAAATTTCCGCAACCGTGATTTTTTTGGACACCACTCTAAGTGGGATTCCGAAGTCTAGTCTAAAAAGCAATGTTCTATAAATTACGACACAAGCAATTCCGAACTCGACTCTCTAAGGGGTCTATTCTGATACCCCCGGTTGGGTTTGGAGTTGGGTTGGATTCCGTTGTTAACGTGCGGAACCCAACCCAACCGGGGGTACCAGAATAGACCCCTAAGAAACACAAGACGAGACGCACACATGATTTAAATTCGTGCAAATAACTTTATGGCTAAAAGAAATCTACAATTTATTGTAATATAGGTTTTCTTATAAGTTGTAACATAATACTTATCTTAGAAATGTGTAAATTTTTGAGTTACACCTCAAAAATCAGAATATTGTGTGTATCAAAATGCAGTGTGGCGTTAATCATGATGCACTGTGAAATGCATTTTTATATTCTCGTATACAAAAAAAATATTGTAATTGTCAAAAAATTTGCCCTTGGGAATTTGGTAATTCCTAACGGTTTAGACAAACCCGAATCAGAAAAACAATTTTTGGAATTATGTCTG
The DNA here is from genome assembly GCA_013235015.1 of Araneus ventricosus. Taxonomy (NCBI): domain Eukaryota; kingdom Metazoa; phylum Arthropoda; class Arachnida; order Araneae; family Araneidae; genus Araneus; species Araneus ventricosus. The sequence continues at coordinate 18,838 of BGPR01018584.1, read as the reverse complement.
TCAGTCTGATAAGATAAATTAAGCCCAGGAAACGCTAATGCAATGAAATTTGGTATGCAGTCTTGTCAATAAAATTGTAGAACTGTATCAAATTTTAAATCAAATCAAGCAGTGGGTTGACTGTATGTTGATTTGTTTGTTCCTGAGCATGTGAACGTCGCATCTCGAAAACGTGACAAGCCAGTTGTGTGAATTTTAGTGTATGGTTTTTACACCAAAACTGTAGATGTGCGCTTGATTTTGGATTAAATACACCGAAGAATAGACTTTCTGGTTGTTTGTCTGTCCGTGTGTATGTGAGCACGATAATTCAAAAATAACAAGAAAGCTAAATGAAATTAGGTATGTGGTCTTTGAATCCAACTCTTCAGTTCTCTATCTCCTCTGATTATAGGGCAAAGGCCTAAAATTTATATTCGATTCCCTTCACTATACGACGAAGTTAAGCACAAAACGGGCCATATTGTACTTGTATACAAACAAGTCGAGGGGAGAATACTCCGGGTGGTTTTATCAGCCCTGAGTCACAGCTGATGCTTAAGAAGAATGAAGGAAAATAATAACTGAAATCCAAGCTCTCATTGAAATATTTTGAAGCACAGTTGGCAAAAGCGGGAATAAAACTTCAACTAGAAGAAAGCTCGAAAATAAAACTTTAATTTTTCATTGATTCTCAGTTCTATGAATTGTTTCAAAAAGTTTAAATGCATTAATTCACATATTTAGCTGACAAATTTTAAGAAATTTTTAAAGTTTAGGCAAAATGCTCCGGAAAAATGTTTCAGATGCCATAATATATGTCATTTTTAAAAGTATGTCAAAACATATTTGCCTCTTCGCCGTTGGTTTAGTTTTATTTATATTGGAATGAATGGTAAGCCTATTCACTTTGTCGTACGTTTCTTAAAATTTCTAGACTTAAATCATTATTGGGATTCCTTATTTTGGACAGATTGCAGTTCAAAATTCCTAATTGCAGTCTTGATAGCATCGCATAATCGAATCCCCTTGCTGTTATCATTTTCGACTTTTACGAAACAAATTTTTTTTGCAGCTTTAAAAGTTTTTATTTGTAGGCAATGCAAAATAAAGCCTGAAAGCTCTTTTAATAATGTACTTGTAAGATATTTCCCTCAAACCTTGCGTAAGTGAAACTGCAGCAAGTGTTACACACAATACTCAAAAGATAGAATTTCTTTTTATTAATTCACAGTAAATGAAACGGAAAAATTATTATGATGAAAAATGCTTATTATACAGATGATAGGCAAAAGCTGCTCCAAAGCAACTTGTATTTCCGAGAAACGCTATCTGTTGACTCGACCCACATACATGTAATGACTAAGAAATTTTCCCATCTTTGAAATAAATCTTTTTTTTAACGACAGTTCATTTTTAATTACGAACGAATTATTTCTACTTCAATCCTATGATAAAAAACACTTCTACTGTAACTAGACTCGCAAGAGTCGCAATATTTCTAGAGCCTCAACTTCGGTACTTCCCCTTTTTGCTATTATAAAAACTCGCGGCGTCTGTGTAATTTCCTCTTTCGTAATCATGTAACACACTGAGCAAGTGCGTTACATGATTCACTTTTCATGATTCGCCGTTTCAGGCGTAATTCTTCATTCCGGGCCAGGGCTTTATTATTTCAATAATCTTTTAAAAATCTTAATCATAGAGTACTTTATAACTAATTTGATTATGCCTTACTTCTGGAACAAACAGTTTTGGCCTTAAACGACTGCATCTTTTTTGAATTTGGATAAACACAACATCAATGGAAATGTTGTTTTTCATACATATAATCTAAATATTAAAATAATAATTAACATTATGATAATAGTAATAAGTTATACGCGAGACTCTTATTCCCGGGTAGCACAACATGTTGTCCAATATTGATCGATGTTATATAATATTATACAAAATTGCGAATATTGTCCAATATTGGACAATATATATCTACAATATTATACAATATTGCGAACATTGTCCAATATTGGACAATATCTATGTGCTACTGGGGTTTAGAAGCATAAGCCTTGAAATTGAAACCACAGTGTTGCTTGTGAGGAAATTACTCTTCTGGTAATCACATCTGTTCATTGACGCAAGACCTCGACCCGTACAGAAGCCACGCTGAAGGAAGGCGAAAAAAAAATTAAAATACATACATATTAATAAAATAAAAAGAGGGGAACTGTTTTACAGTTCATAATAATAAAAGACAAAATATACAAAACCATTAAACATCGAAATCCCGAGATAATATTAAAGCCAAAAAGTTTTAAAAATATTATCACTGAAAACAAATCAGAAGGGACAGAAAAGGAAAAAAGTTCATAAACGACATATAAATGAGAAACGTATAAACTGTGCGTTACTGTATGTGTTTAGCTGGATGATGACCCTAAGCAGCTCCGACTCCAGCTCTTTCTGTTCAGATTTCAAGCCACAGAGCGTTGCTTTTCCATGCGCATTAAAAGACCTTTGACGCTTGTCTGCGTTCCTTTCCTACTGTCGTTTCTTTTTGTTCATTTGCTTCTTCTACTCTATGCCTATGCAAGTGATCAAGAATCTGAATAATTTCAAGGGTATGGAGTGGTGCTCAGTCCTACAGTCCTGTCCCCAGGACCACCAATAGATGGTGGCAGGAAGGACAAACTGCCCGGGGCTTGCAGCCGTCGGCCCAGGATACGGACAAATATTTTTTTCTTATTTTCAAAAGTGTTTTATCCATGGGTAATGGGGTCAGGTATGAGTTGAATAATACTTTTAATTTCATTTTCTCTGAATATATAACTCACACATTCTCATTATATTAATCTAAACTAGCTGATCCCGCGCAGATAATCTGCGCTCGGTTATGTACATACCATGATTTTCCTGACGGTTCTAGAGCTAAACTGGCGATTCAGAGCACCAAGAAAATTCGCCAAAAGAAAAAAAGGCGCCAAGTGGTGTTAGCATAACAGAAAAGTAGCCAAAGCACACAATAGTAATCTCCATGATGTTCATCTCATCTTCACCTTTATCTTCGCTGTCTTAAACTAATTTGACGTTAATCTAAACCTTCTATGGATCGCCTGCTTCATTTCTATTGATCTGCATCTATGATTCTGATCTGAATCCTATCCATCTGCTTCATTTCTAACTGATCTCTCTAGACTATGCCTAACGTGGTGGAGGCTACCGACTTTGTTTCGTAAACAAACCGACCGTTGCCATCGGCAAAAGAGAAATTAACCTCTTTTCTGTGCCACGTACGTTAGCATTTTGTATATATAGATTACAGAATACGTAAGAGTAAGTGACGTGTTCAGGCAGTGGCGAATCTAGGATTCGGGTCGGGGGGGGGCTGAGGTCATAAAAATTTTGTATCGTCGTGACGAATGTCAAACCTCAAGGCCAAAAGTAAACCAAAACTCTTTAATTTTACAGACTTTACTCTCCTGACAATAAGAATCATAAAGAACAATACAATACTTTCTATAATTTAATAAAAATTACAATGAAATAAATAGCCAAAAAATGTCTTCGACCGCGTCAAAGCTGCATGTGGAATAACTACAAAAATAGGAAAATTTTCGAGCCTGTCCAAGCCAAAAAGTAATGTTGAAACGTTTTTATTATTTTTTTAAAGAGGGAAATTAAGACAAAACAGTTTTAATGATTTTAAATAATATCAAGAATTCTGGCTTGGCTCTCGGGGGGGGGGGCTGTAGCCCGATATCCCCCCCCCCTGGATTCGCCACTGTGTTCAGGCAACCTGAAGAAAGAGTTCCATCCGCTGATTAGTTACTACTGTCGAATTCGAAAAGGAAGAAGAGGGCGGTCGTATGCCAGATTTGAAGTCGCGACACGACATGTAGGGATTCCGGCCTACTTATTAATTGCTGATTCAAAGTTCAAGTGCCACCGTCGTATAGTGGTTGCTCATTGAGTTTTGTATATTTACCGTTTGTAGTTATTAATTTTAATGAGGGAGGGCCCTCCCGGTTGTGTGTGTGGGGGGAGCATGCCAGTACTTTACCCAGGACTCGGCGGTCCTGGTACTTCCTACTTGTTGCGTCCTTTTCTTCTTGATTTATCATTATATTTTTCATTTCCGTTGATCGTTAAACACAAATTTCAAAAATAATTGCTGGGGTTGCTGCATTTTTAAAAGACGAGCCGCTGCTAAGTTTTATTTTTTATTATCACTCTCCTTTTGCTTTTCCATTCTTGAAACAATTTTTTTCCTCGATCTCTCCAGTCGATAAAATAAAATAATAAGACAGTGCGAAAAAAGCACCCCATTTTAATTTGTCGACTTAGGACTTTCACATTTTTCCACCAATCGATAAATTGGGTATTCATTTTTTTGTCCTCGCCATTTACATACCGAAAATTAAGAAAAACAGATGCAAAGAAAAAAATTAAATGAACTCAAAAAACGACGCGAAGTCAGAATTCCCTTCGCGACCGCCACTTCCAGATAGGAGGGGGGGGGGGGAGGAGGGCGGGGTGTAGAGATGACGCAATAAATCATTCTCCGAAAAAGAAGCAGAGCTCTGCAGTTCTTCCCCCACCACTCCTAACTGAGACCGCGAGAATTAGTTTTCGAGAAACATCAATATCTCTTAAAATTTCTTTTTTAGCGGCAAGGAGCGCCAAATCCATCAATGTCGCGAGCATTTTTCGCCAAGTCTCCCGGTCCGGGTGTTTATTTATTCATTTTTCGACATTTTATTTGAAACAAAAAGGCTTTCTCGAGTCGGAGTAAGTGAGGAATTTTTCATGAGGTTATGAGGAAAACGCAATTATGGGGCCATATCATTGTTATTATTTCCTTGATCCGGTGTCATATATTTCCCGAAAATTGTTTTTCGAGTACGTTGTTCTCAATTTTTTGTGTCATTCCACTTTCACGGTGTCTCTGGATTTTTACTATCATTTAGAAATAAGGTTTTTAGTAGTGATAGAGGTTCGAATGTTTCACTTTTTTTTATCTACAATTTTCGAATTTGTGAAATATATACTCCTTATCTTTCTCGATTTTTATTTTAAAGCAAATATACATTAGGAGATTAAAAATTTGTTTTCTGAACAGTTGACCTCGTATCTAAAAAATCTGCTAATAATCTAATATCTGTTCTTCATAATTTAATACCTAATCTTCATAATCTATAATCTGTTCTTTATAATCTGAGATCTGCTCTTCATAATCGAATATCTGCTCTTCATAATCTAATATCTGTTCTTCATAATCTAATATCTGCTCTTTATAATATAATATCTGCTCTTCATATTCTAATATCTGCTCTTCATCGTAGTCTTTCGAGGTATAGTCATTTTTTTAATGAGAATTATTTACACAACTTTTTGCTTTTATCACTATAAACCCAATTACAATTAAATGTCTGCTTTTTTCTATCAGTATTAACAAAATTCCAGTTAAATGTCTGCTTTTATCAGTATTAATAAAGTAACAGTTAGATGTTATTTGCTATTAATGATATTTTTGGAGGCATTAAGAATGGAGTTCTTTTGGGATAGAATCTCTCGAAAAAAGCTGAAGATTACATGAAACAGTGCTATTAAAACTACCACCATCTGAAACGAAATAAAACAATAAAAATCGTTACACATACGTCATTTTTAGCAAATACAAGGAACATTCATACCAAATTCGATGAAAATCGAACAACATATTTGATCGGGACTGTGTAACGGACAAATTTACAAACAAACAGACGAAACGTCGAACGATCAAATTGAAACAGGACATCGCTTCTCTCGATCGATAATATCGTCGATTACGTTAAAAATTGTTGAAAAACTTCGAACCTTGATAGTCTAAATATGACCCTGAAATCTTATTTAATTTTATGAAACAGAAATACAAGTGAAAACTGTAGTTCTGAAAGTCCCTCTTGTCACCTTACGTCTCCTTATCTTTCGTGTAAGGAGATTATTGAACAGTTTCATCGCTTACCACAATTTTTTTACATTGCATTGACCAGCGGTGGGGAACCTGCGGCCTTAAGGCCACATGCAAACTTTTTGAGTTTCTTATGCAGCCTTACCAGATTGCATTGAAATACATAATTGTCTGTAATAGAATAATAATTATAGAGCAATAACATCTATTTAGTACATAGGGTATCCGCTCTAGTCTTGGTCCAATATCTAGTTTCTAAACTGTTAGAGATAGGCATATACCAAAGATGGAAAATCTGCGATGCTCTTGAGTTTATTATGCGGCCTAACCAGGTATTTACAATTTGCATCGAAATACACAATTGTCTGCAATATAAAAATAATTATAGAGCACTAACATCTATTTAGTACACAGGGTATCCGCTCTAGTCTTGGTCCAGTAGCTAGTTTCTAAACTGTTAGAGATAGGCATATACCAGGGATGGGGAACCTTTGACCTTCTTGAGTTTCTTATGCGGCCTTACCAGGTATTTACGATTTGCATTGAAATACATAATTGTCTGTAATCTCTGCTAATAATAAAGGAGAATGTGTGTGTGTTGGCTCTCTACAGGACAGAGCGCTCGACCTAGAGCTACGAAATTTGGCACAAACATACTTTGGAGGGTGGGAATGTGCACCTCAGAGCCGTTCTCTTGAAATTTTAATTAATTAAAAATTAAGCGAAATTTTGGATTTTTTCCTTAATAGCTTTCGAAAATATTATAGCACAAAAATAATTTTTGCACCATCTGAAAGCAACAAAAATTGGCTTCTCAATGATATCAATTAAGTTAAAGTAAGAATTTTTCTCTAATTTTAATGTATTTAACATATTTTTTGGCATAATTTACAACAATACTTTTCATTGTTGCAACAGAGTTCAAACCGTTTTAATTGTTTAAAGATATATTTATTTGCGTGTTTCTCTTTCATTGTTGAAAGCTAAGGCAATATATTAATGTTTAATGATATATTTTAATCAGCATATTTCATCCAGCTAATATGCTGCTGGACGTAAAATGTGCTGCGACATTTTAAGGTTAAAATACCGTGCATATGTTGCAAGAGGAATAAGAGAGTGAAGTTGATGCCGACAACGGGCAGTTGCATGCTACATAACACAGACTCGACTCCATTAGGGACGTTCATGCAGACAACGAACAGAATAGGCACAAGGTTACTGAAAGAACATGGGTTAAAAGAACCATGAATATCAATTTATACGTAAGAGATTCAGCTGAAATTATATTCCCAGTGAACAAACTGGTCGCCGAAGGCGGCTAGTATAATAATAATTACAGAACAATAACCTTTAAGTTTCTGCTCCTGCGGCCTTTTGTCCATCTACGGAGACAGATAGAGACCACACTGACCACCCTAAAGGGTGTAAGGTTGAACATGGGCCGGTGGGGAATCATGTGGCCTTTCGGTGCAAAAAGTTTCCCCATCCCTGGCATGTACCATCCTTTTACACCGGTAGGCTTAATATTGCTACGAACATGGAAAGTCGCTTCCCAGCAATGTTAATCCTATGGTTGGGAAGAGAGTTTTACAAGGTTAAGCATGGAGTGACGGGCAGCGGCTGTTAAGGGACCCCTGACCTCGGCGACAAACTTGGCGACCATTTTGGCGACATTGGCGACAAATAGATGACTCCAGAAAATGCAACCCTTTTCTCGATATTTCTATTAGGAAAGAGAATACGTGTGAATATACGAGAAAACTCCTTGTGACGTCACGGCCTGTCGGAGAGAGTATATAAGAATCACGCCTGTATCAGAGGGAGGAGTGTTGATCCATTGGGAACGATTTGAGAGCTTCGTCCGCAGTGCGAGGCTAGGAAGCTGGCGAGCTGAGCACTATTGAAAGTGCAGTTATTGTCGTTACTAGTTATTTGCTGACTGTTTGTGTTGTTAGATAACAAAGTGCTGAACTGTTATTACCTGCGAATTGTTGTCTGCTTACATTGGCAATCTGTGCAAGAACTATTGTTTCCTGTACACGTGCTACGTGTTTTCCTGCATATTTGTAAATAAACCTTCATTTTCCATTATTCTCCGTGTTGGTCTGTTCACACCATACACCCACAGAAAGACTTTCGTAACAATATGAACATTAGCTTGAGGAACTCCAATACCTAATCTTATTCATGAGGGTTAAAGTTTCCATTCTAATGAAACAGCGAAGCTGAAATTTGAAATAGCTATGCATTTTGCATTATTCGTGTAATAGCCAGGAAAGTCAATGTTCCATACGAACAAAATGGGAGCCAATGGCAGCTAATTGTATATTCGCGATATTCTTCAATGTCGTAATAATATTGTGCGATACTAGTGCGTTATTTGATAACACACACCGTCCTCCACTGCCTTTATTACGAGCATCTAGGCCAGGGATCGGCATTATTTTTTTCGTAAAGAACACCTTATAGAACTATGCTTACCAAGAAAAAAAATTACGCAGCCTCAAATCAGCAACTTGAATTATGGAATACACATTTTTGAAAATTGCGCCTCATTATTACTAGTTATTGCTAAAATATGTTTATTTTACCTTTGCTTAAATGTACTGTAATAAACCAGCGGGAGTGGTCTCCCCTAAACTTTCTCGTATACTCCTAACACATGTAGAGAAAACTAGAATAATAAAAGACGTCAATAAACTTACGTCGCAAGTAAACCAAAGTTGGAACCACGCGTGGTTTGAAGGATCAAAACAAATTCAAATCCCCTGCGCATTCTTCTGCGCAACAGGACCTGACGAGACTCCCTAAATGTTTGCTTCCTTACAAAATCGCTCCAGAATTGGTTTTTGGCAAACTGCCAAGTTTCGGAGCGTCCGTTCTCTCTCCAATACGCACCAGTAGGCCTGCGCAGGGAGTTAGTTTCAAAACTGAACAAGTATGCGATTATACAGACCGACAGACAGTCAACCCTTTGACGGATTTGGCCCAAAATTTTATACGGACCTACATTCATGACGATAAAACTGTGTATAAAATTTTATCCATCTGGCTTTTCAAGTTTTTGAGTTATAGCGTTCGCATGACCTCGAACATACAGACAGACAGACTTCCCGTTGACGGATTTTGTCCAAAATTTGATAGAAACCTTCAAATTATGTTTCAAGACCACATACCAAATTTCATCCCCGTAGCTCTAATAGTTTTCGAGTTATCGTGTTCACAGACACACACACAGACAGACATAATTCCAAAATTGTATTTTTCGGAATCAGGGAGGTCTAAAACGTGGAGATTTGTCAAAATCTCGAGTTCGAATTTTTTGACGATTACAATACTTTCTCTTTGTATACTTCGTATACGAGAAAGTAAAAACACTGCAACACAATAATTCATTACGAATATTATACCGCGAGTTATATATAATTTATAACCTCATCATATTTAACCTGTCTGAATAATAAAAATTAAAAAAATATATTTTATAAAAAATAAGAACAGCACATATTTTCTGAAGAGATTTCTGTTGCAGAATTTTTCAAAACATTTTGTTAAAATTCGGTGAATTTGACATTACTTTTCTTTTCAAATAAGACGGCAAATTCACAATGTTCATCTGATTTCTGAACTGAATTTTAATAAAATTCATATTCGAAAACGTATGTATATGAAAATGTCAGTAATTTCCTTTAACTTAAATTTAATATCTAATTTCGTTATATGCACGTTATTTGCTAACTTAAAAAGAGATGCAATTATGCTTTGAGCTATAGTTTGCCGACCCCTAATCTAAGCTATCATACCTAGATGGTTAAGGGGAATCAGTACCCCTATACCGCCAATGTTAAATTGACCATTTTCTATGTACCTTTTCTCACAATCTTTTATATATATATGATTGAACTTTTTTACGCTGTTTACGTAGACATTTATCTCTATATTGAGGTGAAAATCTTACAGAAATATAGCTTGGGTTTTCTAAAAATTTTAACTGAATGTCACTATGAATTTTTCAAAAAATGCCGTTTTCTAACGCGAGATCAGCACTATTAAGAAATATTTTTAGAATATCAGAAACATTTCACATCAGTACATACATTTGTATTTATTGAATAGGTGGTGAAAATTTCGAGAGCATATCTGGAGTAGATTTTGAGAAAAAAGTACACGCAGTTTCAAAAATACCATTTTGAGATAATTCAAGTTAACGGTAAAAATCTTGTGTTACATTAATCTGTTTACATTTAAAAAAAATTTATTTCAGCTTACTTCTAATATGAACACGAGCAAAAGACTTATATCGTTAGAAAGTTCATGAAATGGAGATTTCAAATACATAAGAATAAAAAAAAAATCGAATTTTGGAGAGTGTATCGGGTACTGACTCCTCTTAATCGTTAGAAAGTTCTTGAAATGGAAATTTCAAATATATAAGAATAAAAAAAATCGAATTTTGGAGAGTGTATCGGGTACTGACTTCTCTTAAGTAACACCATCAGCAACAATAACAAAAGGCTTCGCTGAAACTATTCGCTTCCTCGCCTTTTCGTTCAAACATTGTATACATAAATCTGTATCGCATATCTTTTATTGTTTCGAAACAAACCATTTCAAAATATGACAAGACTTCCAAAATCAACTCGTATAAAAGCTTTTGCTGGAAAAAATCTTTATTGAATCCATAAAACTTATAAATAAGGCCTGGCATTACATTAAATATGAAAAAAAGCAGTTAAAAAAAGCAAAACTGTGGCATCTTTCTCGAAAATGGATCTGTTCTGTTTCTAACACGAATAAAAAAAAGCACCCACTAATCCCTTTTGTTTCTCTCCCCCTGAAAAGAAGTTCCATTTTCAAGAACAAAAGCTTCTTTCTTTCTGCTGCGCATTCCAATCATCCATCAACACTGTCTGATTGGTCTCGGGTGTCATAAACCATCTTCTGGGTGCCCCCTCCCTTCCCTTTTAAGAACGTTCTTCCGAAAGAAAAGCTTTTTTACATGAATAATCGAAGAAACGCATTCGAAACTCTCTTCTCTAATGCATTCCATTGTTCTATGGATATTTTTTATTTGTCAAACATCATCCGGAATAGAAAATTGCGTGCGAGAGTTTTCCCTTCACTTCTTGTTTTTTTGTTTGAAATCGTCCAGTCGGAGATATTGAAGAAGTCTGACGTGCTCGGCGGAAAATAAGACTGAAATCACTTTTATTTGGAGATGCATTATCTCGAGAAAGCGAACTGAAACAAATTAACAGTTGCGTATCAGGACATCAAGAGTTGTCGATTTTTTCTTTTCTGCAGTGGGATTCTTCAAATGGAAAGATATAGAGACTAGAAGCGATGGCGGTTATAGCAAAAAAAAAAAAAAAAACCGGTTTTCGGTTATTCGGGCTTTTTAACCACCGGGTTAACCTGGCGGTTATAACCGCTCAAAATAACAGGTTTTGGAAAAAACCGGTTTTCGGTTATTCGGGTTTTTTTCACCTCCGGTTTAACCTGGCGGTTATAACCGCTCAAAATAACAGGTTTTGGAAAAACCGGTTTTCGGTTATTCGGGTTTTTTTCACCTCCGGTTTAACATGGCGGTTGGTTATAACCGCTCAAAATAACCGGTTTTTGAAAAAATCGGTTTTTGGTTATTCGGGTTTTTTCACCTCCGGTTTAACTTGGCGGTTATAACCGCTCAAAATAACCTGTTTTTGAAAAAACCGGTTTTCGGTTATTCGGGTTTTTTTCACCTCCGCTTTAACCTGGCGGTTATAACCGCTCAAAGTATCCGGTTTTTGAAAAAACTGGTTTTCAGTTTTTTTAAGCAACGTCTGTGGACAGAATTTTTTTAATTAATAAGAATATACAATAAGTAAGTATTAATACAATAATTAATTAATGTAATAAGTAATGATTATAAATAATTAATTAATACAATATGCAATAATAATAAATGAGTAATTATTGCAATAAGTAAGAATTATAGACAAATTTTTGTATTAACATTGTTTTCGCACGAAATTAATTCATTGGCCAATATTTATCATCTAATCTGCTCATAAAGACTGTTTCAGCAATGTGTTGATCCGTGAGTCGACACCTCTCATCGGAAACAACATCATTCAATGTAGATACTAATATTTCGAACGCCACAGAACTTCCGACTATAAAAAATATTTTTGGCTACTAAAAACAGGCGCCGTTTGCAGATAAATTTTTTTATTAGTAGTGTTTCTGCAGGAAATCAATCCATTGGCCAATATTTTCTGGTCATAAAGACTCTTTAAGTAATCCGCCAACCAACAAACGGAGGAAGCGGTTGTCGTTGATTTGCGACGCCACTAGGCACACTACTAATTCAGTATCCATAGCAACGCTCCAAATGTGAAACTTTCACTAGTATGCTCTCAGAAGCCGTGCAAAATAACGTATATTGAGTTCTAGACTCCAGAGGTTTCGAATTGTAAGTGTGAATATAGAAATGGAGCAGATACGATATCGCCTTCGATCTGGTTATTTTTGGATCTGAACAAAATAACGGTACTTCCGAAACCACACCACAACCCAGACCTCATCCGATTCGATTTCTGGATAATCTTGATGCTAAAGAAAGAGGTATGTGAGCGGCATTTGAAAATGGCTGCTGAAGTCCTTCAGGCTGGAAATTCACGACCGCTTAACGCCAAAACCGGTATTCAAAGCAAGAAATTGACCAGACTTTCAGTGGAAGCTTGGATATCCAGTCGGTCCAGATATCCATCACTCCATTTGGACTGTCGGGCCATAAAAGCGGAGGGAGTAGATACGTGGAAGGAGAATACTTGGGTCAGTAGTTCACCGAGGAAATCGGAGAAGACCGGGATTGTGGATTGGAGCTACTGGCATTGATTGTATGGATTTGTGAGAAGTGGATAGGTCATGAATGACTAGCTTTAATGCTCTCGCGTTCATTGGTTTCGCAGTGTAACCCCATACTGAGAGCATAGGCGAAGCGTAGCGTAATTTTTCGTTCATACTTTAAAAGCCAGATATATAGGGCAGCTTATATAAAAATTCCAGATCAATACCGTTAGTATTCACAAAGACATCGGTATTGCAAGAGCTAATTTGCTTTTGATCTCTAAGAGAAACAAAATGATGAGGTTCTTTGCATATATTGATATTTTTTAAAATTGAATCTCAGAAAGTAACATTGAATTCTTTGAAGCTTGAATATCCTGAATACTCACGTATACCTATAAATTAAATACATAATTTATATTGCATTTCGATGATAACTTATTCGGAGGAAAAATAGCCCGATACCTTCATTAGTTTCCCTTAATTTCTTGACAATAAAAAATGCGAAATTTTTATACTTTATATATTTACGATCAGCTACATGTCTAACACTCATTTTTGAAATAAATTTAATAATTTTCAAATTCGAAACATGTAGTGAACTTGAAAGAATTAAAAGAGCACCTGAAGAAAAATTTAGCGTATCAAATGGTTAGAGATAATACGTTTTCTATCAAAAATACAGGTTGCCCAACCTATGCACCAGAATTCTATCAAGATAGGCCCTCCGCCTCGACACCAATGCGGAGGTGCTACATCCAGTTGGAAGGACCATTTTTCATTCCACAATGTCTTTGGGATCCATGGCATAAACGTATTTCCACAGCAAGTTCTGGTAAACTTTACCAGTCGCTCTATTCTCATAGAAGGAACGGCTGATGAATGACACAGCTGATATACATCTGCCACATGCTCACAGTGCTCCATTACCAAAAGAGGGCTATCAGTTGCCCAGTAACTGAAATTATAAAGATTAATTGATTCATTTAAGTTATGGAAAATATTACATTAATATAAAACTTTAAAAAAAAATGAAAAATAGGGTATTATTTCAATTTTATCATGGAACATCCAATAACTGATAAGATTCGATATTTATAAAGTTGAGTTACGAAATTTTGATGTATATCAGTAATTGTTGATAAAAATTAAGGAAGAAATGAATAACTAAGCTAACCTTAAAGTCATATTTAAATGTAGAAGAACTGTAGAAAAGAATACGGTCTAGCAGACTTTATCAAGGGTTACCTGTAAGCAGGGATTCAAAAATGGGAATTTTCTGTAAGAGGTCTGACAAAACGGCTGAAAAAAGACCTCTTGTAACCCGAAAAATCCCACGAGAAATGGAAAACAATGGAAAAACTACCCGCAAATGAAACTCCGAGAATTGTTGTGTGATATAAGAATTAATCAAAGGGTTAAGGCATTTTTATAACACATTTTATATGGAAGTTACCAGGCAGGGCATAAATGGAGGAATCAGAGTTAACCCTTAAATGCTCAGTGTTGCCTTTAAACAATATACCCAATTTTGTCTTCTAAATTCTTAAGAATAAGACCGAAACTTCAATGCCTGTTGTTGGCAGTAGGATATGTATTGAAATTTTTATTAAATAAATTTACAACATAAGGAACGCAGCCTGAGTGCTGATAAAAAAATAATAAAAGTTGATGTTTTTCACTTGAGGCTGAATTTTTTTCTTTGCTTGTACGCTCGAGAATGTCATATTTTATTCTACAATGTTCGTTTATTTGTTTGGTTTGGAAACCAATAATTAAATTTTAAAATTAAACATTTACCGTAAAAGTGAGTTTAGTTTAGTTATATTAACGTCCCGTTTTGAAGTAACACGAGGGCTATTTTGGAACGGATCTCGTAAATTTGAACTAGAGGATTCAGATGACGAGGATGACACCTGAGCTGGCGCCCCCCTCTCCAAGCTTTCACGCCACACCAGCGGGAGGATGTTTAGCCGCTACGTATGATGTAACTTGCAGCAGGGCCCGTACACGGCGGATCTTCAGTGGAATCGGGTTTCTAACCTGGAACCTCATGGCCCAGGGCCGGGACCTTACCACTAGGCCACCGCGGCCTCCTTCGGTATTCGTATTATTAGTTATTCAAATTCAGCTGTTTTTAATATAGAATTTTATCAAGGAAATTTTTTCTGAAATAATGGCCAGTGGTGTCAGTTGGTAACAAAATGTTTTTTTAGCCATAAACCATACTTAAAATAAAACAGGATTTGTCAAGTATTTTTCCCATGTGTTATTCAAGAAATGAAAGTCAAAAAATATTTTTAAATCAATTTTTAAAAAATCGGGGTTTTAAAGGTTAAAGTGGGCCAAGTCCAGGTTTCACCCATTGTACTCTAACAATCCAATGGTAGTGAAGAAATGTTATATTTTCTGTGTAATAAGATTCAAGTCGGCATTTCAATTGTATCCACCAGGCAGCAAGAACAATCAGATGTCCAGTGCTATTTTAAATGCAGCTCTTCTTCTAAAGTTTAGTGTTGTCAGTTGGTAACAAACTGTTTTTTAGCCATACACCATACTTAAAACAAAACAGGATTTGTTCAAGTAATTTTCCATGTTTTATTCAAGAAATGAAAGTCAAAAGATATTTTTAAATCAATTTTTAAAAAATCGGGGTTTTAAAGGTTAAATTGGGCCAAGTCTATGTTTCGCCCATTGTGCTCTAACATTCCAATGGTAATGCAGAAATGTTATATTTTCTGTGTAATAAGATTCAAGTCGGCATTTCAATTTGTATCCACCAGGCAGCAAGAACAATTAGATGTCCAGTGCTATTTTAAATGCAGCTCTTCAACATCGAGGTCTGTTTTCTCATCAATGAATCTCACGGACTTGGTCCACTATAACTCTGAACCCACTAAATATGAGGCAAGGATAATTTAAAAATGAGCGGGAATAACAAATCTTCGTAGTAAAATGTGGAAACTGCCATTTAAAAATGCAGGAAATTGTTAAATGCAATAAATATTGCAGTAAAGTACCGTTTATACGTTTCTCATTTATACGTCGTTTCCATTCGCATTCACTGTAATGATAAAATAAATAAAAATACTAATAAAGGGAATTATAAATGTGGAAGAGTAAAAAATAACAGCAGGCAACGACAAGAAGTAAGAATCTGGTGAATGACTTCATCAGAGGCCAGACATCCATGCAGATTCGAAATGGAATCGGTTTTCTGTAGAGGAAAAAGACTTTAAGGTCTGATATTTAATATCCTCTTTTGGCCTGAACCTATTCCGGTCTATTATATTTTTTCTTTTTAGATATTCAATATTGTAAAGATAAAGTACTTCATTTATACGACGCAGAACTTCGGTTATACATCGTTTCCCCCCGTTCTGAAATGCAAAAAAATTCCTCCTTTCTAGTAGGTGAACTGTGTTAAAGATGCCATGACTTCGAAATTATTCAGAATTGATGAATTAAGAGAAGACAAATTGTCTGGTGCTAATTTAAGCGACTATGAGGAAGTTATTCCACCTTCTTTAAAGACGCAAAGGACTCCATTGAAACACTTCGAACATATTTCTTTTGTCAAAAGAATAGTGAAAAAACATTCGATGCACTTAATGCGATTTAAAATTATGTACTTAACTAGCAGTACGAGCACGGCATTGCCCATGCTATCTTGACTTTAAGAAAATGAAAAAAAAAACCCGCTCACAAATGACATGAAAAAGTTTTGAAAACAAAATACAGTGCACTCCCGATTATCCGGGTTAATCACCGGGAGGGATCGCACCGATAATAGAAAAACACGGATAATCCGAAAACTCCTTCTTATTAAAGAAAAAAAATCAACATCAGTACACAAATATAAAAATCACTTACATTTGCATGGTGTATAACATCAAACTAGGAATTTTCCTTTTAATATTTGCTGCTTAAAAAAATCTGTAACGAGTCTTTGCTTCTGCTGTTTGTTCATCTCTTGTCGTATATATAGACACATATTTTACGAATCGCAGTAATGCCACCGTAATCAAATCTTCTTGTCCCATATAATCTAACGAAGTTTCCACAGATTGTAGAGCAGCAGAATGAGAAATTGTATTTCCCTCATTTAGTACATCTTCTGCATGAGTACTAGCTGTTTCTCCATTATCAAATTTTTGAAGGATTTCTAATTTTTGTTTAGCATTTAAAACGCTTCGTTTTCGTTTCACATCACTCATTTTTACCAGTAAAAAATTTCACGCTACTAACTGACGATAAACAAGACGCAAAAACTAAAGGAACACGTGAGAAAGTGAAAGAAGACGAAGAAGCTAAAGAATGACGTGACAGGAAGACGCGTGTTCGTACGAGAATGAGCTAGCAGGATGTGGATGATTCATTTCTCGGAAAATTAGGAGTTGAACCGGTAGAGATAGCACGTGGAGGAAGAAAAAAATATATATTCTTTAGCCTCCGCCGTCACAGCTCACGAGTTTCACGGAATGAATCTCTCGATCGAACATCAACATCGATTTTGCATGCAAGATAAGCGTGAAAATGTTTCTCTTTAAATTTTTTGTGAGTCCGGAATGAGCACGGATAATCCGCGATCGGATAATCGAGAGTATACTGTAAAAACAGAAGATACGCATTATTTGAATTTAGGAAAACAGTACCGAGTACGTAAATCCAAAACAATATTAATAAGTGCGACAAACTAGCATGCGAAATATGCGAGACAAAGAAACATTTTAAGACACTGCCGAAAATAATTATCGAATTCATTCGATTAATGTATCTTCTCCGAGAAGAAAGCGATAGTATATGACGTCACCTACCGCGACGAAGGTCACGCATCAGCCAATGAGATTGTAACAATGCATGATGGGAAAGTTAACTCGTTCCGGAGAATGTCTCACTGAGAGAGCTGGCTTGCAAAAAAACTGTTTGGGAACAATTAATTTAAAGAAAACGGGGAAAGGTATTTTAACGGTTCTTGTTTTAAATCTGACAGAAATGTTCGAGTTATAAGCTGAAAAAAAATGAAAATTATAGAGTTGTTAGAACGTCAGATGCGAGAATTTGAAAAAATCCTTATCAAAAATTACCATAAAAGTGACTTTTATTTAAAAATTTCTCAAAATTCAGTAAATTGCGTTAGAAATTCAAAACAAACTTCATTAGAACGAAAATTGTTTGTTCTATCCGATGGTGCATTGAATGTTTTTCAACGATCATTAGAAAAGATACTACAGCCGTAAACGTGCCAAAAATGACCCCAAACAACACAAAACATTAAATAAAGATTTTCTAGATTAAATTTTAAAATTCCGGCTTCGAGGTGCATTGAGTCACTATTACGACTACCTGTGTGCCAAATTTCATGGCTGTAAGTGAGATAGATTCGTCTGGACATCGCACACACACACGCAAACATTGACTTTTATAAGTATAGATACTTAAAGATAATCAGCACCTCAGACGACTGTTAAAGTTAAAAAAAATTTAACTCCTATCTGCACGCACAACAATTGTATAAGATATGCATAATTAGTACTCAAGAGATGCAATAAAGGTATGATTTTCCTCATTTTTATGATAAATGTTTAATTTTAAAATTTAATTATTGATTTCTATATTAAGTATGATTATACTAGTACTATCTTAAAACACTTTAAAATTAATACCTTGAAAGGAATTTTTATTAGTAGCATTAAATTCGTCATAATTCGTTTATAAACTTTTAAACTCCTGGTGTGTTTTTATTAGACTCGGTGTTTGC
This sequence comes from Araneus ventricosus, assembly GCA_013235015.1. Classification (NCBI taxonomy): domain Eukaryota; kingdom Metazoa; phylum Arthropoda; class Arachnida; order Araneae; family Araneidae; genus Araneus; species Araneus ventricosus. The sequence goes on along the minus strand of BGPR01018584.1, from coordinate 314 downwards.
GCGTTTTGACTTTTTGACCCTTGCCTTTTAGAAATGAACTTTAAATTTTTTTAAAAGTACGGCTTTTGGTGTCATAGTGTGTCTTAAAGTTTTGTGATTATGCGTTTTCGTTTTTAATTATATACACGTTTGCATAAGTTTTATGATTTTATGTATTCTCTGTGGTCTACTTTTCGCTTTCTAAGGCATATTCTTTTTATTTACTCATTGTGACTTTTGTTCTTTGTGTGTTTGTCAGCACTCTGCAGATGGAATTTTCTCTGTAGTGTGCTTTTCTTTAAATAAATAAATAATCAAAGTTGTTTAGTAACTTT